>JAHIAM010011031.1:0-17008 GCA_021605205.1 Aegilops longissima
CTTTTAAACCCTTTATGCGGTGTCGCTCGGGCGCCTTGTATGGCATTTCTTTTAAAGCCCTTTATGCGGTGTCGCTCGGGCCCGTATAAGCATTGTTCTTGTTTATTTATAAGCCCTCTATGCGGTGTCGCTTAGGCGCGATTGTAGCATTTCTTTACGTGTTATTTACTTCATGATTTTATACTACCATATTATTGTATATCCATAAATAACATGCTTATGCGCATCGAGTTTTACTTATCTCATGTGACTAACGTCTTGAGCATAATATATTTGATACATCATTATTAAATCATGCTGTGTTCATTGTGTTTGCGAGTACATTCAAAGTACTCACTTGGCTTGTCCACAGCTATTGTCTTGGCCAGATTTCATGCTGGAGAGGGCGTTGCGGTGACTATCCAGAACCTAGACAGCGAAGATAACTACGTGAAGATAGGAGTTATCTGAGTCGGCTGTTCTGTGGAAATGGAGTCCCATAGGCGAGGATATTTCATAACCGCTTCCGCCATCAACCTTTAGTAAAACCTTTTGTTGTACTCACGGGCGAGAATGGCCTTGTGCTACATATATTGTATTTTTGCTTGGATTTTCTGTATCAAGTTAGTGCCTTATCAGCTACGTGTTATCACAGGGGTTGATAAGCACAAGGACCATTTTCTGGGATTAGCACCGGAGAATTTGGTAGCCACGAGTTCCTCCTCCGAATACTTCATAGAAGATTTTGAACACATAGTGTCCGGCTCATTTCGCAAAAACAAGTTCCACATAACAAGTGGAGAGAATAATTTTTGCACAGATCTGCTGGCGTATTCCGGCTACGTGACATCACACCGCAGCGGAGGGCCTTTATGTAGATCATTTTCTATTATTCCACCTCAGGCGTATTTAGCGAGGCGGTTTCCTTAACACGTCTTATCAAAGCATAGATCGTACTTACTTATTCAGGATTCTCATCAATGCGGACGTGGGTAACCCAAGCGTGCCCGTTGGCCCGCCTCCTCTATCAAGCGGTCCTAATGAAACCAGGGGTGGGCTCTTGGTATTCAACCTCTTTATAATGAGACCAAAGGCCCTCTTCTTTTACACCCTCCATCGAGTTACGCCTGCGCTTGAGGTTCAACACCCAAAGCTTCATATTAGAGCGCTTGTACTTTTCGACGATGTCAGGCTCCGACCAAGCACGACCCGATGGATGTCTTCCTCCGTCCTGGAGAAGATGTGCTAAAGCTTCTTGGCGCCATGGTATCTAACGGCGAGATCTCGCATGAAGCTACTGCTCGGGGCAGGTCATTCCCCTCTGAGCCAGCGAGAACGTGGTGTTATGTCCCACTTCCTTCGAGGTTTAGGCTTCCAGCGGATCCCTTTGTGCGGGGGGATCATGTTTTATTATGGGCTTGATTTCCATGACTTGAATCAGGTCCATCCTCCATATCTCGTCATTCATTGTCGTATGTGAGGCCTTCCTCCATATGCCCCCACTTTGGATTGTGGCTCAAGACCTTCAAGGTGGAGCCAAAAGATGATCGAGGGCAACAAAGCGAGTCTTGGAGGGCGGTCATAAGCAAATGTCTGATGCTCCGTGGCGAGAGGCTCTTTTCAAGAGGAGCTTGGTTGCAGCCAGCAGGTGGTTTTATATCACACGCTCGGGGGCACCAAATAGTGGCGCTCCACCTTCCTTTCAGGTCCACCACGGCAGGCTGGCCTCATGGGTCAACAAGGGAGCTCGTGCGGGGCCGTCAAGGGCGTTCCCTTGCTGCTGGGCCTGTTCAAGACCTCCAAGAAAGAGGATCAATCTGGTTGCGATGGCGCTTATTGTAGTGATCCGGCGCCTTGAGCCACTGCTTGTCCTTCTCGCTGTGGGAATTCAATCCAGGAGGGACCACGAGCTCTCCAAAATTTTATGGAGCACGGCCTTGGAGAGATGTATAAACTGTTCTTGGGATCACAGAGAAGTGTCGGACTTGACGAGGAGCATGAGGAGCTAAGCTACCTTGGATACTCAAGTAAGTAGTCCTATAACGAACAAGCTGTTCATTCATTTATTTATATATATGCCCTTTAAAAGGCGTTTCTTGAGCAGAATTGGATAGCCAAAGCAAAGTTAATAAGGTGTCCGGCTCCCCTCCTAGAGACCACGCGGATCCCATCTTTGACCAACATGTTGAAGGTCATGCCTTTTGAAGAAAGCGAAGGGGGAAGCGGGGAACAACTGCCTCTTGAAGGAGGCTATCAAGGAAGGAGGGATTAAAGCCCCACCTTCCGAGGAGAGAGAGGACGCCGGAAGATCCGGAGGTCAAAGGCCTCAAAGAGGGAAAGGAATCTTCGGCAGAGGAGTCGGTACAGTGAAATAACCCAACCGCATTATTTCCCGAGGAATCAGCCCTCAATGAGCCGTAAGTAAAGAAGGGTCTTATAAATAAGGAACATCACTGTATTTATTTATGAAGATAACCGCAATTGTACCTTGTAGTTCGGACCTCAGCCCTTCTCAGTGAGCTCGTCTTGAGAGATCTTCTTCGGAGATGATGGAAAGCCAGCGCCTCCACTGTCGCACCCCTCATGTAAAATGACGGACGGAGGTGTAAATCGTGTGGATTCATCCGTCGGCGAGGGCGGAAGGTCCAGCGCCAAGTGGTGTCTTGGTCGGAGGAGGTGAAGGATCTGCTCGGGCGGCGGCTATCTCAGAAGATCACCGTGCTCTAATGGAGTACGGTGGTTGAAAAGAATGCATCCATGGAGCCGGATTACATGAAAGCCGTCGAAGCTTCTTGGCGAGGGGTTTGAGTCTCGTAAAATGATGTACCTTGACGAGTTATGCATATAAAATCGCCCTGTATAGATAGTAGCCCACGAGACTCGGTATGTTGTCAAAATTGACAAGCGTGCTTGAGATCAAATCTCGATTATAACATATCGCCGCTCCTAAGCAGGTGGCGGGCGTCCGGAAACCAGCCGGACTGATGAATATGCCGAACTAAAGCGGCAACTTGAGCGAGGCGGATCACGGACATCATGCTGGTCAATAAGCGGTTTGGCGAGTCACAAGGTGTCGACTTCTATGCGGACACCTGGTAAGGGGCTTGATGCCCATGTCTTACCATTCATATGCTTAATGCAGATGGTGCAGCTGCCGTGGAAGAGCTGCTGAGGCAGAACTACGCTTGAAAGAAAAGAAACAAGCCGAAATAGATGTCTGGCAGCTTTAAAAGCGAGACGATAGAAGCTGAACGGGCTGCTCCTTTGCCCGAAGCAAAGGAAATGGCCGATATGGCCAAAAGTTGAAGAATACTACCCGATCGCTTTGAGGTTCTTGAAAAAACGTCAAAGTGGAACAAGAGGGCCTAAAAAAGGCCGCCGCCAATCAAGAAATGCCCAATCGGCTTTGAGAGCTGCCAGGAGGAGCTGGGTCGAGGCAGGGCAATTGCGGCTGGAAAACCCGTTTTCTTTCTGCAGATATATCGGATCAAAGTAACGCTCGAGTTGGATAAGTTGTGGAGTTCGGAGGATGCTTGCTCTGGACTTGGCGGCGGCAGCTGTGGGACTGTGATTGAAGCACTTCCGGGGCGAAGGGACACGAAGGGAAGAGCTATATTAGTGTATGAATTCCATAGTCCGGGCGTCCTCTGCCTTGACCGATCGGTTGGCGAATGGGCGAGCTGAAGCGATTATCGGATTGCCATGAAGCATGTCTTGACTCACTTGTGGCGAGGCGGACCCATAGCCGAAGAGCTATTTTGGTTTAGTGCAGCGAGTTTCTTTGGTGCGGTACCGCGGATCGACGCAATGAAGCGATCGGCATGTATTGAGGGGCGCGGATGGCTCTTGCCCGTGTCAAGACATCTTGGGCGAGAGATGAATGCCACCGACGATTGCATCCCAAGATTCGAGACAGACCGAGTACCTGCAGAACACTACTTTGAAGAGAGTCCTGCGGTGGCTCGTTTAATAGAGGCTTGATGCTCGAAGGATATTATGTTTAAATGACATGTATGATTTGTGAAAACAATGTTTCAATATAATATAAGAGCTTTTTTATACTTGTGCGTTCAAGTAGTAAACTACTCCCAATCGACCGTTTATGTATATGTGTATATAACTTGAAAGATGGCAGTCCTTGGCTTCAGCCCCACCCACATAGTGCGAGGGTGTTTACAAAGCGCTTTTCACATTAATCCAACGTCTTGGTCCTGTTAAGGAGGTGATAAGCGTAGCAAACTAGTTGCCGGACTATAATGCTTTATCACTTTCACTTAGCCATAGGAGTTCGAGGTGGGGCTACTATATAGCCCCTGGGGCACCGCACTCTCCCGAATTTGGGGTGCGTATGTGCACGATTGAAAGCGGTCCTTTGTTAATGCGGAGAATCCTAAACATTCCGTGAGTCATCGAGTGGTTGACCAGTCTCTTGCTATATCATGACGATCAGTTTTGACTTTCTCTCTTGAGGTGCTCGCCCGGCGGCGAACAGGGGCACAATGTGATGTAGTTCTCCACCGATGCCGCGTTAGCCGTGAAAGCGGGCGTAAGGCAGCAGCAAAACACAGGGCGGACAACCCAACATTTGACCAAAGACATGATTGAACTGATGCATATAAGGCCTAACTTCGAGGCGCCCGAATACTCCCTAAGGTATTCGGTCTTTATGGAAATGGGCGAATAATGCTCTAAGCCTGGTGTCCAGTGCGCACAAAAATTCAGGTGCAGTCAATGCCAAAACACCAGCCTCCTCCTCGGTTATAGTGGGAACCAGGGATGTATATCAACAAGAGACAGTAAAAAAGGTTTCTGCGAGGTCTTAATCTGAAAAGAATCCTTACAGCAGGTCCCTCACGCGTCTTCTGCTTTGTGTCTCCGTTGTGCGTGTATCCTGGGCCGGGTGTAGCCGCGTTGTTCATCTGTAAAGAGAGAACTTAGTTTAAAGAAAAGGATCGTGCGAAAGATGTACTTAATATTAAATAAGCACGGTATGGTTGAAGAAGTGAATAAAGTTGAGCTTTATTGTCTCTTGTTATACATGCATGCAGCCCCTCGTATGGGGGTATGCACGCTAGTAAGCGCCGGACTCGTCTAGCGTGTCCAGGGTTTGAATGACCAATTCAGGGTTCTTTGACTAGCGGGCGGATAGCTGTGGGGCTGTCAAAGCAGTCTCCCGTTCTTCCGTGCTCGAGTAACATAATACTTCCTTTTAGCGAGATGATGCAGCGTGGACGGGCATTTTAAGTGTTAGAGATGCATAATGCGGTATTGCGTTAAAGCGGAAGCTTAGCGTCCCAATAGTGCTTGATGGCTACTTTTAAGCGAGGCGATATGGAAGAGTAACCTTTAACTGGCGGAAGTTGTCGGATGAGCCGAACACAACTTCTAGCAGTATGGAACCGATACAATGGGCATATGGGCTGGCATTACTCCTTTAAAGGAGGTGTTGCTTACTGGCGAATTTTGGTTGGGTTTATCCCCATCTGCGGTTGTGTCACGATATATCAGGGTTTATATCACTTGCCGCCATCCATGAGGATTCGTGTAAATTGGAATCCGTCGATTATAGGATCCGATATCAGAGGGAGTCCATCCTGCGTTCCGGATATTTTCGGAATAGTCGATGGTCGAAGGTGATTGGTTTTGACAACGATTAATGCGGCGCTCCTTTTTAGTAAGAAACGCTCTGTTTTCCCTTTGATCACGTGAAGTGAGTTTACTGTTTTAACCTCTTGTGGGAAATTCTTTTTGTTTTCGGGGCTCGCTTGTGGTGCTTCGTCATCATCTTCACTTGGTTAACCGAGCCCCTTGTGTTATTCGGTCTGCGGGACTGTTTGAAGACCAACAATTTCTGTGGGTATGGTTTGCAGGACCTCCAGAGTCTCGTGGATTTGACATATCTTGTCCAAGATTTTGTTGAAGTTGGATAGCTCGCCGCTATTGTCCTTAAAGGCAGTTTGTTGTTGTTCTGCATGAGCTTTTGAATCCGGTGTTAGGTGCCGTGCTCTTTGGACCGTTCCTTTTAATCCGAGCTGCAGTCCTTGTTGCTTGAGTGGTTTCCATTTCCATCCTGATTTGGATGTACTTGGAGTGCATTTGGTGCTGCATCTTGCTAGCCAGCTATCCTCTCCCTTTCAAAAAGCGGGTCATGAGGAGCTTAATAATCGGCCATTGTTCTTGGCTTTTCTTGGCGAGGTGTAATACGAGCCACTCGTCTCGGGCGTTGTGTTTGAAAGCTGCTAAGGCTTGGCGTCGAGACGATTGACTATTTGGTTCTTTTAGTAAGAAACTGTTCGAATTTCGGGCTGACTCTCGGGCTTTTGAGTTATGTGACTTAGATCGATGCATCCAGGAGGCGGACATAAGTCCCCTGAAAATTTGCAGAAATGCATCCTCGAGCTCTTCCGGCTTCAATGGTATTTTCGGGGAGGCTTTTAAGCGATCTGCCGAGCTGGCCTTTGAGTTTAAGGGTAAAGTATTTTATGGCGTGGAGATCATCTCCTCTAGCCATGTGTATGTGGAGGATGTAATCCTCAATCCGAACTCGGTGCATTGTTCGTCGTATGCCTCTATGTTTACGGGTTTGAATCCCATTGGAAATTCATGATCCAGCACCTCATCGAGTGAAACATAGGGGTGTCTTTGGCGCCCTATATTGGTTGTCGTGATCTTGAATTTTATGTGCATTGCTTTGGCTTGCAGGCATGCTTTTCTCGGCCCGTAAGATGGACCTAATTTGGCCATCCTTTTGATCTCGAATCATTATGCGGATCGCATATTGGCTTTATATGGGCACCATTAGCAGCTATCTTTTCTTAGTGGTCGTCCATCGGCGGGGTGGCCTTACGATTTTTATTGTGGGGGCTCTAAGGCCTCCTCTCAAGTCAGACGTAGCTTTCTTTTCGGGTAGCTCTTTGTTCGTATTTGTCATGATACTGTCTCTGATGCTGAATACTTTGCTCATCGATCTGAGTGCATCTTCAGCTGTTTTGAGCTTAATACCTTTTTGAGCTACTGCGTGTGTGCCATTGCTTTAGAATGTTTGCTCAATAGTTTGTCCGTCGAATCATCCAGACTGTTGTCTTCCCGGGAGACAGATTGTTTATCAAGTTGTCTTGTTGGACGATTGCTTTCGATACAGTTATTCGTTGTCCATCCAGTTAAGCTTTGCTCTGGCTGGAGTCTTTGTTGAAGCGGGACTTTGTTGTTTACGTTACTGTTTTGGCGCTTTTGAGGATTTATCCTTCGTGGCGTCCCGTTGTTCCTCGTCTTCATTTCCTTTAGGTGTATCCACCATGTATACATCATGAGATGAGGTGGTTGTCCAACATCCTATAGGTGCTGGCTCATTGTTGTCTCCTACATCGTCGTCCATACCGTCGATGTCTTGAATCGAAATCGAGCGCGTCGTGTAAGCTTTCGGCGTGGCTCTGAAGTGGGTGGTGGGTGGGCGTTGAATTTCTTGTCGTCCGCCTCCCAACCTTCTGACCGTAGTCCGGCCAGGGCTCTCCGTATAAAGAGAGACTTTAGTGAATTCAGGATGTCGCCCAAGGCGAGTCTGAAAGATGTGTCGCGTGAACTCCATGATCGGCGTGTCCAATCGGATTCGATTAGGCGGGCGGAGGTTGAGTCCGGAGGAGTCCGGCACCACAGGTCGAGGTCTTCGCAAAGGACAGGGATGGAGTTGGCTCGATCGCCGTAGAGATTGTAGCCCCGGCGGTGTCCAACCACTCGTCCTCGATCGGGAATCCGGCTCCGGATTAAGGGTCGGGCGGATCTTGGTGCGGCCTCCGGGCCTGTTCGGGCGAGCTAGATCATGCCCATCAGGAGGCGGTCGACGCGCTTGGCTGCGCTCGAATCCGTCGAAGATCAAGTCTCCGCGGATATCGGCCGTGTAGTTCAAACTTCAAATCTGACCTGATGGCGGGCGTAGCTTCGATCTGCTCCGGATGGCCAGCGAATTGGCCCAGATGCAAAGCCGCCGAACACGAAGATCTGTCCGGGAGAAAAGTCTCACCCTGGACCGCGTCGTTATTGATGATTGAAGGAGCCATCGGGCCTATCGGTGGCGACAGAGGAACTCTCAATGAAAGCACCAATGTCGGTGTCAAAACCGGCGATCTCGGGTAGGGGTCCGGTATGCGTCTAAGCGGATGGTAACAGGAGACAAGGGACACGATGTTTTACCCAGGTTCGGGCCCTCTTGATGGAGGTAAAACCCTACGTCCTGCTTGATTAATATTGATGATGTGTGTTACAAGAGTGGATCTACCACGAGATCAAAGAGGCTAAACCCTAGAAGCTAGCCTATGGTATGATTGTTATTAGTCCTATGGACTACAACCTCCGGTTTATATAGACACGGAGAGGGCTAGGGTTACACAAAGTCGGTTACAAGGTAGGAGATGTACATATCCGTATCGCCAAGCTTGCCTTCCACGCCAAGGAAAGTCCCATCCGGACGGGGCGAAGTCTTCAATCTTGTATCTTCATAGTCTTGGAGTCCGGCCGATGATGATAGTTCGGCTATCCGGACACCCCTAGTCGGAACTCCCTCGGCGTCTTACCCTTCTTGCAAAGGACCGCTTGCGGACTCGGAACGGCTGAAGGTTCGGCATGGAGTCGAGACGAGGTGGAGCTTAGAGCCCTGAGGGTCTCGCCCCCGCGCTGAGTCGGGAAGTTGCCTTGCGGCGCCTCCTGCGCACCTCCTCTGACCAAGCCCCCTTGGGGCCCACCATGGCGTTGTCCAGGCGTGAGTGAGGCGGTGGAAGTGAAGTACTCTCCATTTCCGGCGAACTCGAGGACCGCTCGGCAGTGGCGAACTTCGCCCTTAGGCGGGCTGCATGATTGTTCGGCATTAGAGAACACTATGCAATGATAAAAAGCCATGGGTATCCGGACACTTACGATTTCGCCGAGGCTTGGCCCTTGTTGGCCAATCCTCCTCGTCGTTGTCGGCGTTGGTGGAGAAGTCGGAGGAAGGTTCTTCCTTCTTGGACCCTCTGGCCTCCCCACTTGGGCGGCATTCCTTTCCTCTCCTCCCCGGCTGGGGAGAGGCTTCTTTCTTCCTCCTCGTCCTCGGGAGAAGATTACGCCCGAATCGACAACACAGTGTCGGGGAGCTCCTTGAGTTCCGTTGCCTCCTTCTTGGCCTTCTTCTCGGCACCACATGAGTGCGGAGTCGGCAACCCATCAATCAGGCGTCGCTGGGTCTTACGGCAAAGGCGGACAGCTAACCTGTCGGACGTCTTCAACCGATCCTATTAAAGGTTAGAATTTTAGATTCCACATAGAGTCAAACTATGAAAAAAGTCCCATAAAGGGTAAAATAACTCACCTTGCTGGCTTGGCTGCGAGCTGAATCCGCGATCTTGATGGCGGATGTAGAACCTCGGCGTATGAACAGCACCTTCCGGGCATCTTCGTGCGTAGTGTCGAAGAGCCTTGTCGAGTGGGGTGATGTGCGGATCGAACTCCCACAATTTGAAGGCCCGTTGTTGGCATGGGAGAATCCGGGATGAGCATCACTGGATTATGTTGACAAGCCTGAGATTCTTGTCCACCAGGTTTGGACGCATGTTTGGAGTCCGGATAGCTCGTCGAATTCCCCACGTCGAGGCCGTCTCCTTCCATGGCGAGGCCGTGTGGGGAAGCCGAGATCTGAATTCGGGGGCCGCCACCCATTTGGGATCGCGTGGCTCGGTGATGTAGAACCACTCCGATTGCCACCCCTGTATTGTCTCCACAAAGGAGCCCTCGAGCCATAGGACTTTGTCCATCTTGCCAACCATGGCGCCTCCGCACTCGCAGCGGCCGCCACAACCTTGACTGACATTGAAGATCTTCAGCCATAGGCGAAGTGGGGCTGGATCAGAGGAAGGCCTCGCACCTGACGATAAGCGCCGAGATGTTGAGGATGAAATTCGGGGCCAGTCGTGGAAGTCCAGGCCGTAGTAGAACATGAGCCCCGGACAAATGGGTGAAGTGGAAAACCTAGTCCAGCGGAGGAAGTGGGGAGAAACACCACCCTCTCATGGGGCACAGGGGTTGGAATGAGCTGCCCGCGTCGGGCAGCCTTGTCGTGATGTCGCGGACAAATATCCGGCCTCCGCAGTCTTGTGATGAGCCCCTCCGTGATGGATGGAGGCCATCCACCTGCCTCCGCTCGGACATGGTTGGAGAAGGTTGAGGTGGGATGTGCGGACTTGGGCTGGAGCTCGAGGCACGGAAATGGATGAGCAAAGGAGGAAGAAGGCGTGGGTGAAAAGGTGGATCCTTATCCCTTATATGGATGGACGAGTTATCGTCCCCCACCAACTGGTAAAACTGCTTATCTCCCAAGCGCCGTAATCAATGGCGCGGATGGGTTCTACGTTACGTATTGATGAGAATCCCGGAATAAGGGGCATGATCTATGCTTTGATAAGGCGTGCCAAGGAAACCGCCTCGCTAAGCGCTAAGGTGGAGCAGTAAAAGCGATTCAGTATAAAGGCCGGCCGTGGTGTGATGTCACTCCGGAATCGTCGCGGATCGTGCAAAAATTATTCTCTATCGGTGGTATGTGGAAATTGTTTTGCGAGCGGACACTATCACGGTGTTCAAAACCTTCTGAAACCGGAGGAACCCGCCTTTAATGCGAAGACAATATCACGTGCGGACTTATCGTCGTGGAAGAACTAGTTAGGGGCTCTTGGGAGTCTGGACTAGGGGTGTCCGGATAACCGAACTATCATCCGCAACGGACTCAAAGACTGAAGATACAAGATTGAAGACTCCCGTGTCGGATGGGACTTTCCTTGGCGTGGAAGGCAAGCTTGGCGATCTGGATATGTAATCTCTTACCATTGTAAGCTTGACTCGTGTAACCCCTAACCTATCCGGTGTCTTAATAAACGAGAGGGTTTTAGTCCGTAGGGGCGAACAACAATCTCATACCATAGGCTAGCTTCTAGGGTTTAGCCTCCTACGATCTCGTGGTAGATCTACTCTTGTACTACCATATCATCAATATTAATCAAGTAGGGTAAGGTATTACCTCCGTCGAGAGGGCCGAGACCTGGGTAAAAACATTGTGTCCCTTGTCTCCTGTTACCATCCGCCTAGGCCATGCGATTCGGGACCCCCTACCCGAGATCCGCTGGTTTTGACACGACAAGGGACCACCTCTGGAGACCCGAAACAAGGTTTCCAAGCAGGGGAAAATCTTCGCCGAGTGTCCTGCCTCGGAAGGTACCCTTGCCGCACCAGTGTCCATGGGGATCAGCCTCCCACCGAGCTGTAAGTAAACAAAAGTACTTAATAGTAAAAATATCTGCTTTACCTTTGAGGACAACGAAACATATATCTTGTAATTCGGATCGTAGCTCTTCGTGGAGTTAAGTCTTGAGGATCTTCTTTTCGGAGATGATGGAGGCGAAACACCTCCCAAGCCACCCGCCTCATAGGCGGGCGACGAGAATTAATAAATCGCGAAGGTTTCTCCTGATCCGCCAGCCGGGAGGGTAATCCCTCGGCCACCAAATCCTCGATGTTCGACTCACGAGGAGATGGAAAAAATGCGGAACCGTCCGGTGAGAGATCGGACGCCTGAAGGATCTTACGGAGCAGCGGCTATCTCGAAGCGCGTAAATGCGCTAATGAGTACGGTGATTGAGAGATTTCATCCGCCGCGGGTTGCATGAAGCTTTATGAGCCTGCTGAAAGGCTTTGAGTACGTGAAATAGTGTATGTTTTTGGCGGTACCGCTTTGCGTTATGTGTGCCCTATACGGATAGTAGCCCCGAGACTCTGGTTGCCGTCGAAAACAGCGGCAAGCGAGGATCATAATCGAGTAATAATCAGGCCGCCTTCATATGCGGTGGCTGAAGGTCGATGGCTAGCGGACTGGTGAGTTGCCGAGCTGAAGCGGCAACTTGATGTGGCCGATGCCGACATCGTGCTTGTCAACAAAAGCGGCTCGATGAGAGCACGGGGTATGATGATTTCTCCGGTGATCAACACATAGTAAGAGGGCATGATGCTAGTATCTTTAATATGTGTATTGCGAGATGGGGTTGCCGTCGTGGAGACCCTTGAGCGGAACTTGCCCTAGCAAGGAACAAGCTAGGAATAGTGATCGCGGCCGCTCTAAAGGTGGTCGAAGCTGAGAGCGAACAGCTGCGCATTGCCAAAGCAAGGAAAAAATGGCCAAGATGGCGTTGAGTTGAAAAGATGCGTCGACCGTTACCAGCTCCTTGAGAAAAAACCGGCGAAAGCGGCGGACCTGGAAAAAGGCCATGGTAGCAGCCAAGGAAGCCCGCTCTAAAATTAAAGCGGCGAAGGAAGAGCTGCGTCAAAGTGGAGATATCGCGGTTGGGAAGCCCTTTTATTGCGGACAAGGTTTAGAGATCCAGTATGCCCTCTTGATAAACTATGGAGTTCTCGGCGCATACAGTTTGGCAGCGATGCTTCTTGTGGCCAAAGTACTTCAAGGATCGGAGAGATCGTGAAGTGGAAAAGCTATTACAGTCACAGATTCGATGGTGTAGCGTCCTTCTTGTTGAATGAGCGAATGGCGAATGGGCGAGCTCCATAGGTTGTCCGGGCTTGCCATGAGATCATTGTGGATCATCTGTGGCGGAAGGGCCAAGGCCGAATAGCTATTTTAGTTTAGTGCAACAGTTCCTTGGTGTTGTGCCTTTATCGGCGCTATGAAGAGGTCGGCGTGCATAGAGGTCTGCGGATGGCACTTGCCCGTGTTAAAACATCTTGGACAGAGATGGAAGCCACCGCTGTTGCAACCCGAGTCGGCCGTGGGCGAGTATCTGTCGAGCACTACTTTGCGAAGTCCTTGAAGGTGCTCGCTCAATAGAGGCTCGATTCTTCGAAGAATATTATGTTCTAGTGACATGTATTCCCATTGTAAAAACAATGTTTTATTGAATTATAAAGGTTGTGTTTATACTTTTGCACGAAAGTTTTATGATGCCTCTTGTGCGGCTGTTTATGTATGATGTTATAACCGAAAGTTTGCGTTCGTCGGCTTCATCCCCCGCATATAATCGGGGTGTTAATAAACTATACACACTTGATCCAGCGTCTTGGTCCATCAAGGAGGTGGTAGCGCATGCGAACAAGGCAATCGGACTATATTCATTTAACACTTTCCTTAGCCATAGGAGTTTGGCGTGGGGCTACTATATAGCCCTGGTACCTCAGCCTCGTCCAGAATCGGTAGGCGTCACTCATGACGGAAGCGGACCTTCGTTAATGTGGAGGAATCCGAAGATTCGATAAGTCATCAGTGGTTGACCAGTCTGCGCTTTATCATGATAGTCGGTTTTGGCTTTCTCTAGGGTGCTCATCCGGATGAACCAGGGCTGTCATGTAGTTCTCCGGTGCCACCTTAGCGATAGGCGGAGCGTAAGGTAGCAAAACAGGGCAGGCAAACCCAACATTTGACCAAAGACATGATTGGAGCTGATGCATATAAGGCCAAACTTCTGGCGAACACTCCCTAAGGTATTCAGTCTTTATAACATATGTCGGGCTAAGCGGTGCCCTTGATAATGAACCACAGTGTCCGGTACATCAATTCTCGGCGTGGCGAAATGCCAATAACGTCGACATCCTTCTCGGTTATATTAAGTATCCGGAGGATGTGAACAACAAGAGCAGTAAAAAAGGTTTACATGGGTCTTAATCTAAAATAAACCTTTGGCGGGTCCCTCTTGCGTCTGCGCTTGTGTCTCCGTTGTGCCGTATCACGGAAGGGTGTGAATGCGATTGTCATCTGTAAAAGAGAAGAGCTTAGGTGAAAATTGTCGTGCCAAAAATTGGTTATTCTCAATAAACCATTAAAATTCAAGATAAGTCAAGTTGAGCGAACTAGCCCTGATTACCGAGGAAGCCCTGGTACCATCTATGGGGTATAACCATCAAACCATTAGGGTTAATCAAAGCTGTTATAGCTAGTAATGCAGGACTCATCTAGCCGTGTCCATGGTCTTGACGACCGATCCTTTATTCTGGTTGGAGGGCCATTTAGTGTTATTAAAGCCGTCGCACATTCTTCCGCTTGTAAGGAGCGTTCAGCGTTTACGCTAATGGTGATGATGCCCGTGGGCGGGCATCTTTAGCTTGAGAGCGTAATGCGGTCTGCATTAAAGCGGCGAAACCGCTCTTCCAGTATTGCTTGATAGCCACTTGAATGGAGCAATGTCGAATTTAACTTTTTGCTTGAGTTGTTGGGAGAACCGAATACAACTTCTAGTAATAGGGAGCCGTGCAATGCCTCTGGGCCTAGTATTACTCCTTGAAGGTAGTATTCGTAGCTGATTTTGTTGGGTCTATCCCATTTTGCGGTTGTCACGATATATCGATTTAGACTCTGCCGCCGTCCATAAGGACTCATGTGAGATGGTATCCATTTATTATTGGGTCCAGCACGGGCAGCTGGTCGCCGTGCTAGGTGCTTGTTAGGTGATCCCTCGATCGAAAGTGATCGGGCAGGCCAACCAAGGGTTGAACTTAGGGTAGCGGACTCTCGACTCGTGTGTCTCGGGTGCATGTTTGCTTCTCCTCTTGTCCACGTGGATCACGTTCTTGTTTTGACCTCGGTGGAATTTTCCTGTCCCCGGTGCTTTCTTTGTGAAGCTCATCCTGTCTTCGCTTGGTGTATCCGCCCCTTGTGTTCAGCGTTTAGCTTACCGGCCTGCTGAAGACCCAACATTCTGTGGGTGTGATTTGCGGGTTTATCGAAGTGCCGTGAATCTTACATAGTTTGTCTAGAATCTTATTTAGGGGACGGTCCATCTCTGCTGCCTTTAGAAGGCTTTTTCCGTTGACCTGGTGGGGCCTCGAATCCGGCGTTCTACCGTTATTATCAGGTTGTCTTACGTATTTGGGCTTGCTTTTCTGCGCCGTGGTTTTCCGTTCCATCCCGACTTGGATGTGCTTGGATCGCTGGTGCTCTGCGGGCCAACCAGCTATCTTCGCTGGCAAAAAGTGGGTCATGAGGCTTGTCGGGGCTGCCATTGTTCTCGGCTTTTCTTGGCGAGGTGTCTGAAACCATTAGTCTCGGATCTTTGTGAAAGCTGCTAAGGCGCATCCGGACGATCGCGATTTGGTTCTTCTTAGTAGAAACCTGTTCCAAAGCTTTTGGGCTGACTCTCGGGCTGTTGAATTACGTGACTTTCGTCTCCATCAGGAGTCGGACATAGGTCCCTTGAAAATTTGCCGAAAGCATCCTTGAGCTCCTCCCAACTTCCAATGGAGTTTTGGGGAGGCTTTTTAGCCAGTGCCGAGCTGGTCCTTTAAGCGAGGGCAAGTACTTGATGGCGTGGAGATCGTCTCCATGCGCCATATGAGATGAAGGATAAAGTCCTCGATCAGGACCCGAGTGCAATGGTCCCATCGTATGCCTCTATGTTCCTTTGGTTTGAAACCTTACGGAAATTAGTGGTCCGGCACCTCATCGGTGAAACATAGGGGTGTCACGGCACCCTATTTAGATTTATCAAAGCGTTGAGACGGGTGTGGTATTGGTTTGATCTTGTGCCATAGCGCACTTGGCGTTTGTTTTTGGCTGTGTGAGCTCTGGCCTTGTCTTGAATTCAGGCAATAGCTTGCACTTTGGATAGCTCTTTGCGTGGTAACTTCCACCATGCGTTTCTTCGTTGTCGAGCACTTTGTTCCATCTGCTGTTGAGCGTATTTTGTGCGGCCTTGAGCCTTTGCTTCTACTTCTTCAGACTCCTCGCTGTGGCAATAAGCCTTCTGCGGAGGTTCTCTTGTCCAAGTGATTTTCCGGGATGATGTGCACATCTTCGTCCGGACTATTTTCCTCCTCGGAGGTGCTTTTATGAGCTTTATACTCGGCGTCACCGTGTTCGGACATCGGATCCGTACTATGTTCACCATTCGCGGCTTCATTTTGCTCTGTCGCTGAGTCAGTGTGGTTGTCGTTTCCTCTGGAGTCGACCGGGGTGTTATTTTCCCTTTCGCTGTTATCCTTTGTTTTTTGCGGCGAGATTTAGGCGGCGCCTCGTCAACACTTTGTTTGCTTCTCGATGGAGTTGTTCTTCGCTGCTTCTTTTCGTTCCTCGTCATTGTTTTCTTTGGGTGTATCCACCATGTATATGTCATGTGATGAAGTGGCGGTCAGGCATACGTAGGCGATGGTTCCTGTTACGTCTCTGCATCGTCGTCCATACCGTCGATGTCTTGATCAGTAGAGCATGTCGGTTAAATAAATCGATTGTGGCTAATAAGTGGGTGGTGGGTGGGTGGCGAATTTCTTCGTCGTCGCATCCCATTCTAGCGGACATAGTTTGGCCAAGCTCTCTGACGAGGAGAGACCTTAAATTTAGACGTCGCGAAGAAGCGGTCTTGAAAAGATATCCGGAGGTAAACTCCATGATCGGCGATCGGATTTGATGAGACGAGGCACGAGGCTGCTCGGAGTCCGTGGTGGAGATGAATCTAGTAGTTGACGTCCGCGGCTCGTGAAGAAGTAAAGTCGATATTCGGCTCTATCGCTGAGAGTCGACCTCCATGGGTCTATCCGCCCATCCTTGGATGGCGCCAATTGGCTCGGATTGAAGGCGGGCAGTTGCGTCGATCTACCAAACAACATCCAGCGGCGAGCTAAATCATGCTCATCGTGAGTCGATGGCGCTTTTGGCATGGGCTCGAATCCGTCGAAGATCAAGTCCCCACGGATGTCGGCGGTGTAATTCAAGTTTCCAAACCTGACACGGTGGCGAGGCGTAGCTCTCGATCTGCTCGGATGGCCAAGCAAGTTGGCCACGGTGTGAAGCGGCGAATCGCGGATCTGCCGGGGAGGAAAACCTCACCCTGGACCGCATCGTTACCGATGATCGAAGGAGCCATCGGGCCTTATGGTGACGACGGTGGAACTCTCAATGAAAGCACCAATGTCGGTGTCAAAACCGGCGGATCTCGGGTAAGGGGTCCCAGGCGTCGTCTAAAGCGGATGGTAACGGGCGGGGACACGATGTTTACCGAGTTGGGCCCTCTCGATGGGGTTT
>JAHIAM010011032.1:0-12531 GCA_021605205.1 Aegilops longissima
GGTAATTTTCAAATGAGGAAGATTTTTCAAAACGGACCAGGAAAAATTTCTCTGAAAAGTAATGGGAGGAAATAAATTCATGAATTACCCTTAGGGGAAATAGTCACTCGGGAAAATTTTGTGAGCCTCCCCAAAGGGAAAATAATGGATGATATTTCCGGATAAGTTCCTTTTGAAGTGGCCCTAGGACACTTACCCCAAATGGGGCAACCCTTAAATCGTTTTAACAATTGAATTGTTGAAGAACACCGTTCCAAAAATGGTAAAGCCATGAAATAAAGAACCTGAGAAAACAAAGTTGGATTTGGTCTTCGATTTGGGGCATGAAAATAAATACTTAAGAAAAGGGGCGATTTGCACCATCTTAAAGCCGTTTTCCCAAGGGTTATGGAAGAAGGGAACTCGATGAGACTTTCTCTAGGGAAGTTAAGTCGTCCAAAATTTTGAATCCCAACATGAAGAAATGGATGGGCGAAAGCGGCACCTACAAAAGGGGTTTTCCCCGGAGGTTTTCGATCCTAAGTGTAAAAATGGGAATTCCCTTTAGGGCTGGGCAAGATTCCATTGGCTTTTTAAAAATAAAGTTTGGGTTTTAAAAATTATGGGTGCTTTCAAGAAAGTGATGGGAGCTTGGCATTTCTCATATTATATTAATGAATACTTTTGATGGGAAATGATATAGAATTCTTGGACAACATTAAGGCCTCGAATAAGTGTTTTTCAATGAAGGACCTTGGGAAAGCTGCTTTATATTGGCATCAAATCTAAGAGATAGTCGGGGGCCTCATAGGTCTTCCAACACATACCTTGATAAGATTTTGAAGAAGTTCAAAATGGATCAGTCAAGAAGGGGTTCCTTTTGCAAGGTGTGAGATTGAGCTGGCTCAATGCCCGACCGAAAAGATAAAGAAGAGATGAGTGTCATCCCTATGCTTCAGCCATAGGATCTATTATTATGCCATCTTTGTGTAGGACCTGATGTAAACCTTGCGTAAGTTTGGTAGGAAGGTACCAAGTAATCCCGGCAAGGAACCTTTGGACAGCGGTCAGAATATCCTAAAGTACCGAAAAGGACGAAGGACATGTTTCGTTTATGGAGGTGTGAAGGCTTTAAAGGGTTCGTCGGCGCTAACCCACAGTCGATGACTCTAAGTCACAAACGGATCGTGTATATGTTGAATGGTGGAAGCGATGGTGGTGGGCATTTGCGGCGGGGAGGATCTACATGTGAAGCGGAGTACATGGCAGCCTCGGAGCACAGAAGCAATTTGGGTGAAGGAGTTCATCACCGACCTGAGTCATACCCAATGCGCGGGGGCGATCAAACTCTTTTAAACAACCTTGGAGCTATTACTTGCCAAGGCAGGTTTCACAAGAAGACCGAGCCATCAAGCGTCCTTCAACTCCATCCGTGAAAATGTTGGATGGAGACATAGAAATTTGTAAAGTGTCACGGATCGAATGTGAGATCCGTTATAAACCTCTTCATGGGCAAAACATGTCAACACAGAACTCTATGGGTGTTGATTCATCACAATGTAACTAGATTATTGACTCTAGTGCAAGTGGGGAGGCTGTTGGAAATATGCCCTAGAGGCAATAATAAAACATTATTATTATATTTCCTTGTTCATGATAATTGTCTTTTATTCATGCTTTAATTATATTATCCGAAAGTAATCGTGTGAATACATGACTACAATCGTCCCTAGTAAGCCTCTAGTTGACTAGCTCGTTGGTCAACGGAATAGTCATGGTTTCCGACTATGGACATGATGTCATTGACAGCGGGATCACGTCATTAGGAGAATGGCGTGATGGAAAGACAATCCTAAGCATAGGACAAATCGTGTAGTTCGTTTTGCTAGCTTTTCAATGTCAAGTATCTCTTCCTTAGACCATGAGATGTGTAACCCCCGGTAGGAGTGCTTTGGGTGTAAAGCGTCTGGCGTGGCGGGTGACTATAAAGGTGCACTATAGGTATCTCGAAAGTTCATTGGGTTGACCGGATCGAGGCGAGGTTGTCCTCCGTATGCGGAGATTATCCGGGCCCCTCGGTGGTGCATCATCATAATGAGCTTAAAATGACCAAGTGTGTCATGGGATCATGCATTATAATGCAGTAAAGTGACTTGCGTGCGAGACTAAGCGGGTATTGGGATACGGCGATCGAGTCTCGGGAAAAATTCGTCGACAAAGGGAATAGTATCCGGGTTGCTTGAATCCTTGACCCGTGGTTCATCCGATGAACATCGAGGAGCATGTGAAAAACATGGGTATCAGATCCATGTTGGTTATTGACCAAGGCGTCTCGGTCATGGCATGTCTCCCGAACCGTAGAATCTACACATAAGGTTGGTGATGCTAGGGTTATTAGGAAGACTTGTATGTGATTCGAATTTGTTGAGTCTGGATGAGATCGGGGCGTCACGAGGAGTTCAAGGGGGTAAAGATTTATATTGGGAAGTTGTCAACGGAAGGAAAGTTTGGGGATCGGGGTGTCGGGGCCCGGAAGGTTCGGAGGTCCACCGGGGGGCCACCCCTCGGGGGCCCCTGGGCTCATGGGGGGAGCCGCCGGTGGGCGGCCCCCGGGCCCATGCGCCTAGGGTTGGGGGGGACCCTAGGCGCCCCTTGGAAAAGCCCCCTTCCCTTCCGCCGCCCCTCTAGATGCCATCTAGAGGGCCTACCCTTCCCCTATAAATAGGGGGTGAGGGAGGGCTATACACAAGTCGGCGCAACCCCCCCCCAGCACCTCTCCTCCCGTCTTGGGAAGCCCTACCGGTTCTGCTGCACCAACAACACCATGCCGCGTGCTGGTTGGAGCTGTCTTCCTCAACCTCCTTCCTCCTTCTGGATCAAGGCGGGGAGGCGTCGTCCTCCCTCGTGTGTTGAGCGGAGGTGTGTCCTTCACACTTGGTCCCGGTGATCGAATCACGGGATGACTCCTCATCACCATCCTTGAGCGCTTCCCGATCTACAAGTGGTATGTAGATGCAAACTCACTCCTTGACTTCGTTGTAGATGAACTCATAGATGGATCTTGGTGAAACCGTGGAAAATTTTAATTTTCGCCGTTCCCCAAAAAGCAGCCCGGGACTTGCGAGATATATTGGAGGATAAGGCAAAACAACAAGATCGATCTATGGATGGGGGGGCCCCGACCGGTGATGATAACTCCCGGATCTGACAAACCGGTGGGCGAACACGATGAACCAAAGCTCATATGAGCTCGTCGTGATATTATTAAGGGCCCCACCCTATGCTTCCGGATGAAGTAATGGATCATCAAATCCACAGGGCTTCAAACCCGTAAACACCGAATCATCCGATGGTACCACAGATCCTAAATCGGATAGACTATCTCCTCCATATCCACATGGGGTGATGATCTACATGCCATCAAATACCTCCCCTCAAGCTTAAAGGACCAGCTGGCATTGGCTCAAACTTGCCATGAAATCAATTGGTTGTTGGGAGGACCCAAACCGCATTCCTTGATAACTTCCGGGCACATTCGACCACCCGAGCCGATGACCTCCCACATAATTCAGAGCCGGAAAATCGGCTGAACAATTAAAACGGTTCCTAACCAAAAAATCAAATCGTTTTTGGGATGAGGCCCTTGCAGCCTTCAAACATAAATCAGACGGTGGCTAGCCCGGCACCTAGGGCGGGAAAAGCCGAAATCCATACCCTACCCCTCATGCCGCTTTTGGGGGAAGACAACCAGCTGGCTTTGGTAGCAACGACCAAAAACCCTGGTAGTTGGATATCAAGGACAACAATGGCGAATGGCGTGAACAAGAACAAGCGCCGCTTAAAGCGACAATGATGAAGATCTGACGGTCTATCGGATTGAGCTCTAAACCCGGTCGGGAAGAAGCCATTCAAAAGAAATACCCGGGGGCCCGTCCAACTTGGACCGAATACTCGATCGCTTTGCGGATACATGGCAAAAAAATAATCCACCAGAAGGTTGTTGGGTGTTCAAACAAGCGGCAATTAAGTGCGAACTCAATGACAAGGGGCTGCGGTGGGGGAAGAGCCGCGCCCCGAAAATAGAGGGCGGAAGGGCTTAAACAAGTGGGCGGGTGAACATGATATCCCAAACATACCCAAGGGGGCGAGCGTGCACTAAAGGGGCGATATGCGATGGAGCCTCGCCCCAAAGTTCAACCCATGGTCTTCCCGATACCTTGATCGAAGGACCACCCCTAGCATTTGTCGGGGATTCGCGCATTGGTTCTTGACCCAATTATTAGGGTTCCCTCACGAGTCCGATGGGCGGGGTGCCCTGAACCTGCTTTCGGATCGGTCGCCAAAATGGGCATAGACCCTCAAGGATTAAACCTACAAAACGACCTTTAAAGGCATCATCTGTTGGAAATATGCCTAGAGGCAATAATAAATTAGTTATTATTTATTTCCTTGTTCAGATAATCGTTTATTATCCATGCTATAATTGTTTGATGGAAACTCGGATACATGTGGATACATAGACAACACCATGTCCCTAGTAAGCCTCTATTGACTAGCTCGTTGATCAAAGGTGGTTCGGTTTCCTAACCATGGACATTGGATGTCATTGATAAGGGATCACATCATTGGAGAATGATGTGATGGACAAGACAATACTAAGCCTAGCACAAGATCGTGTTGGTATGCTAAAGCTTTTCTAATGTCAAGTATCTTTTCCTTAGACCATGAGTTGTGCAACTCCGGATCCGTAGGAATGCTTTGGGTGTACCAAAGCGTCCGGCGTAACTGGGTGACTATAAAGGTGCACTGGTATCTCCGAAAGTGTCTGTTGGGTTGGCCGAATCGAGGCTGGGATTTGTCCTCCGTGTAAGGGAGAGGTATCTCTGGCCCCTTTCGGTGGACATCATCATAATGTGCACAATGTGACCAAGGGGTTGATCACGGGATGATGTTTTCTGAGCAGTAAAGAACTTGCGGAAGCGAGATTGAACAAGGTATCGGGATCCGGCGATCGAATCTCGGGAATCAATACCGTAGACAAAGGGAATTGTATCCGGGATCGATTGAGTCCTTGACATCGTGGTTCATCCGATGAGATCATCGTGGAACATGTAGAAGAACATGGGTATCCAGATCCCTTGTTGGTTATTGACGGGAAACGTCTCGGTCATTCCATTCTCCCGAACCGTGGGTCTACACAAGGTTCGATGGCTAGGGTTATAAAGGAAGTTTGTATGTGGTTGCGAATGTTGTTGGTCCGGATGAGATCCGGACGTCACGAGGAGTTCGGAATGGTCAGGTAAAGATTTATATATGGAAAGTTGTTGTTGGGTTGGAAAAGTTGGGTTTTTCGGTATTGTGCGGAAGCTTCGGAAGGTTCGGAGGATTCGGAGGTCCGGGGTCGGTTTCCACCCGTCAATACAGTAGCATGGGCTGGGGGGGGCGCCCTAGCCATAATGGGCCAAGGCACCCAGCCCCCAAGGCCCCTTGCGAAAGAGGAAACCCTAAGGGAGAGGCCTCCACTTGACTTGGGGGCCTCCTCCCCCTCTTGCCCCCAAGTCCCATCTGGGGCTGGCGCACCCCTTGGGGTGGGAAACCCTAAAGGGCAGCCCCTCTTTCCCCTATATAACTTGAGGTTTGGGCTGCCCAACACAAGGTTTCTCTCCTCTTGGTGCACCACCCCTCTCCTCCTCCTCCTCTCCCTTGGTGCTTGGCGAAGCCTGCTGGGATGCCACGCTCCTCCACCCAACCACCATGCCGTTGTTTGCTGCTGGATGGAGTCTTCCTCAACCTCTCCCTCTCCTTGCTGGATCAAGGCGTGGGAGGCGTCCCGGGCTGTCCGTGTGTTGAGCGGGAGGTGCCGTCCGTTCGGCACTAGGATCTCCGGTGATTTGGATCCGGAATCGACTCCTTCAACCCCGTTCTCATGAGCAGCCGCTTAGCGATCTACAAGGGTATGTAGATGCACTCTCCTTCCCTCGTTGCTAGTTTCTCCATAGATAGATCTTGGTGACACGTGGAAAATTTTGAATTTACTTTCGTTCCCCAGCGGTGGCATCATGAGCTAGGTCTATTGGTAGATTCTTTGCGAGTAGAACACAAAGTAGTTGTGGGGTTGATTTTGTTCAATATGCTTACGTTACTAGTCCAATCTTGTTTGACGGTATTGTGGGATAAGCGGCCGGACCGACCTTACGTACTCTTCGTGAGGCAGGTTCCCCGGTGACATGCACTTGGTGCATAAGGTGGCTAGCGGTGCGGTCTCCCCACTTTAGTCGGATGGATTCGATGAAAAGGGTCCTTATGAAGGGTAAATAGCAATTGACATATCACGTTGTGGTTTTCGTGGTAAAACGTTCTTGCTAGAAACCCATAGCAGCCACGTAAAACATGCAAACAACAATTGAGGGCGTCTAACTTGTTTTTGCGGGGATGCTATGTGATGTGATATGGCCAAGAAGAATTGATGAATGATATGTGATGTATGAGATTGATCATGTTCTTGTAATAGGAATCACGACTTGCGTCGATGAGTATGACAACCGGCGGGAAACCATAGGAGTTGTCTTTATTTTGTATGACCTGCGTGTCATTAAACAGCGCCATGTAATTACTTTACTTTATTGCTAACGGTAGCCATAGTAGTAAAGTAATAGTTGGCGAGACAACTTCATGAAGACACGATGATGGAGATCATGATGATGGAGATCATGGTGTCATGCGGTGACGATGATGATCATGGAACCCGAAGATGGAGATCAATGGAGCTATATGATATTGGTATCATGTCACTACTATATAATTGCATGTGATGTTTAATGTTTATATCTTTTTCCTTAGCAAGTAAATAAGATGATCCCTAACAATTTCAAAAGTGTTCTCCCTAAGCGGCCACCGTTGCCAAAGTTAAGTAAACTTCTAAGCACCCCGTGATGATGGGTGTGATGGATTCTTACGTTCACATACAGCGGGTGTTGGAGCCTAGCATGAACATGGCCTGGAACCGCAAACACTTAGGCCTTGGCGAGCCTAGCATTGGGACATGGCCTCGGAACACGAGACCGAAAAGGTCGAGCATGAGTCGTATGGTAGATACGATCAACATGAAGATGTTCACCGATGATGACTAGTCCGTCTCCGTGATGATCGGACCCGGCCTAGTTGACTGGATCATGTAATCACTTAGATGACCCGGAGGATGTCTATCGAGTGGGAGTTCATAAGATGAACTTAATTATCTTGAACATAGTCAAAAGACCTTTTGCAAATTATGTAAATGGCTCGGCCTTTAGTTCCCTTGTTTAGATATGTTCCTAGAAAATATAGTTGAAAGTTGGGCGGTTAGCGGACGAATAGAAAGCTTATGTCCCAATGCACCGCTCGGTGTCTTGAACCCCAAACGTCGTTTATGGATGTTGCGAACATCGGACATACCGTTTTGATAACTACGTGATAGTTCGGTTAAATGGTTTAGAGTAGAGGCACCAAAGGCGTTTCTGAAACATATAAGATGTTTGAGGGCTGAAATTGGGTTTCAAGGCTTGTTGCCGTCAAAAGGTATAAGACCTCGGCGATTTTCTTAGCCTACAAACTAAGGGAGAAAAGCTCAATCGTTGAGCTTTGCTCAATTTAAAGTGCCAATCACTTGAATCAGTGGGAGTTGATCTTCCGGATGAGATAGGATGTTTCTCCAAAGTCATTGCCACCAAGCTGCTAAACCTTGATGAACTATAACATAGGGATAGATATGATGATCCTTGAGGTATTCCGATGTTTGACACAAATAGAAATCAAGAAGGAGCATCAATTTTGATGGTTGGTGAAACCACTAGTTTCAAGAAGGGCAAGGGCAGAAGGACACTTCATGAAGCCAAATATTCTGCTCGGTGAAGAAACCAAGGTTGAACCCAAACCGAGACTAAGTGCCACGTAATAAGGAAACACCCTTTGGGCGGAACCACCCTAGATACTTGGTAGATGAGAAAGGCAAAGTCGATAGAAGTATATTGATATACATTATGTTAATGTGTACTTTACTAGTACTCCTAGTAGCACCAATTATTGATCCGGTTCGGTTGCTAAGTGTTAGTAACTTCGAAATAAAAGCTCGGAATAAGCGGAGACTAGCTAAGGTGAGCGACGATATGTGTTGGAAGTTTTCCAAGGTTGATGTGATCAAACATCATCGCTCCCTCTACCATCAAGATTGGATTAAACCTAAAATTTTATTTGGTGTTTGCGTTGAGCATAGACATGATTGGTTATGTCTTATGTCTGGTTATTCATTTAAGGAGAATAATGGTTACTCTTTTATTTGAATAATACCTTCAATGGTCTTGCACCTAAATAAATGGTTTTTGAATCTCGTGTAATAACATTTTCATGCCAAAAGTATAAGATAGTAATGATAGTACCACTTACTTGTGATTTGCCAATAAGTCATATTGGTGTAAAGGCATGAAAAGCTCCATGTTGATGGATCTTTGGACTCACTCGTTTTGAAAAGTTTGAGACATCGAACCATGTCTATTGGTGATCCATGAAGAAACTCCATGCGGATGGATCGTTTAGACTCACTTGATTTTGAATCACTTGAGATATGCAAATCATACCACATGGACAAGATGGTTTGAAAACCTCGGTTTGATTAAGATGGAACAAGATAGCAACTTGTTGGAAGTAACACATTTTGATGTTGCGGTCCAATAAGTCTTTGAGGCATCGATGAATATCGTTATGTTCTTACTTCCAAGATGATTGAGTAGATGTTGAGTATATTTACTTGATGAAACAAAGTCTGAATTATTGAATGGTTCAAGTTAATTTTGGAGTGAAGTTTAAGATCTTCGTGACAAGAGGATAGAATGTCTATGATATGATCATAGAGATGAATATCTGGATTCTGATTTTGGCCACAATTAAGACATTGTGAAATTGTTTCACAATTAAACCCTTTGGAACACCATAGTGTGATGGTGTGTCGAACATCATAGTTGCACCTTTGGAATATGGTCCATGATTCTCTTTCAATTTCCCACGTTCATGGGTTAGGCATTAGAAAACCGCACTCACTTTAATAGGGCACCACGTAATTCCGTTGAACGACACGTTTGGAGAAACCTAAGTTGTCTTTTCTTAAAAGTTTGGGGCTATGGCGGCTTATGTGAAAATTTGGTTGATAGCTCGAACCAGCGGATAAAATGCATCTTCATAGGACACCCAAAACAGTTGGGTATACCTCCTAATTCAGATCCAAAGCAATAAGGGTTGTTTCTTGAATCTCCTTTCTGAGGAAAGTTTGTCTCGGAAAAGTTGAGTGGGAGGATGGTGGAGACTTGATGAGGTTATTGAAATCACTTCAACTAGTGTGGCAGGGACGGGAAGTTGTTCCGTGGCACCTACACCAATTGAAGTGAAGCTTATGATAGTGATCATGAAGCCGGATCAAGTCACTACCGAACCTCGTGGGGCGACAAGGGAAGCGTCTTGTTGAGGTGGTTTGATAAACCTTAACGAGCTATGGGGAAGCGGGTAAATTCCGACAAATGGTTAGAAGCCATGAAATCCGAGATAGGATCCATGTATCATAACAAAGCATGGACTTTGGTGGACTTGCCCGATGATTGGCAAGCCATTGAATAAATGGATCTTTAAGAAGAAAGGGACGTGGGCGGTAATGTCACCTTCTTGAAGCTTGACTTGTGGGAAAGTTTTCACAAGTTCAAGGAGTTGACTCGATGAGTTTTTCTCATCCGTAGCGATGTAAGTCCTCGGAATCATGTTAGCATAAGCTGCATTTATGAAATCGGCGGATGGATGTCAAAATGAGTTTCCTTACCGGTTTTCGTAAGGAAAGGTTGTATTGATACAATCGAAAAGTTTTGTCGATCCTAAAGGATGCTAAAAGGTATCTTGCTCCGGATCCTTTCTAAGGTGGAGTAAGCATCTGGAGTTGGAATTGCGCTTTGATGAGATGATCAAAGATTTTGGGTTTATACAAAGTTTATAGAAACTTGTATTTCCAAAGAAGTGAGTGGGAGCACTATAAATTTCATGGTATATTTTGTTGACATATTGATGATCGGAAATGATGTAGAAATTGGAAAGCATATAGGGTTATTTGAAAGATGATTTTCAATAGAAAACCTGGATTAGGCTACTTGAACAATAAGCATCAAGATCTATAAGATAGATCAAAATGTTTAATAATACTTTCAAATGAGCACATACCTTGACATAATCTTGAAAGTGTTCAAGATGGATCGATCAAAGAAGGTTCTTGCACAGGTTGTAAGGTATGAAGTTAAGAGTTAAAAGCTCGACCCGGCGGGAAAAGAGAAAGGGCGAAGGGTGCGTCCCTATGCTTGGACATAGGCTCTATAGTATGCTATGCGTGTACCGCCCAGTGTGCCTTGCCATGGTCGGTCGGGGGTACAAGAATGATCCAGGGAATGGATCATTGGACCAGGACAAAATTGTCCTTGGAGTAAATAAGGACATGTTTCTCGATTATGGAGGTGATAAAGAGTTGGCGTAAAGGGTTACGTCGATGCAAGCTTTAACACCTATCCGAAATGACTCTAAGTAGCAAACAAGATATGTATAGTGGAACAACCATTTGGAATAGCTCCAAGTGGGGTGGGGACATTTATAATATGACCTAGAAATTTTTCCAAAGCACACGGATCTGAAGGTTAGGACCGTTGACTAAAACCCGTTGACTAAAACCCTCTCACAAGCAAAACAGTCAAACCTCGGAACTCATTGAGCCTAAATCACATGATGATGTGAACTAGTTCTGGAACTAGTAAACTCTTTGGGTGTTGGTCACATGGCGATGTGACCTATCGTTTTAATCACATGGCGATGTGAACTAGATTATTGACTCTAGTGCAAGTGGGAGTGTTGGAAATATGCCTAGAGGCAATAATAAATTAGTTATTATTATATTTCCTTGTTCAGATAATCGTTTATTATCCATGCTATAATTGTATTGATAGGCTCAGGATACATGTGTGGATACATAGACAACACCATGTCCCTAGTAAGCCTCTATTGACTAGCGGTTGATCAAAGGATGGTTCCGGTTTCCTAACCATGGACATTGGATGTCATTGATAACAGGGATCACATCATTAGGAGAATGATGTGATGGACGAACAATCCTAAGCCTAGCACAAAGATCGTGGTTAAGTTTGCTAAAGCTTTTCTAATGTCAAGTATCTTTTCCTTAGACCATGAGTTGTAACTCCGGATCCGTGGGAATGCTTTGGGTGTACCAAGCGTCCTGGCTGGCGGGTGACTATAAAGGTGCACTCGGTATCTCGAAAGTGTCATTGGGTTGGCACGAATCGAGGCGGGATTTGTCCTCCGTGTAAGCGGAGAGGTATCTCTGGGCCCTTTCGGTAGGACATCATCATAATGTGCACAATGTGACCAAGGGTTGATCACGGGATGATGTTTCTGGAGCGAGTAAAAGACTTGCGAAGCGAGATTGAACAAGGTATCGGGATACGCGATCGAATCTCGGGCAAGTACATACCGCTAGACAAAGGGAATTGTATCGGGATCGATTGAGTCCTTGACATCGTGGTTCATCCGATGAGATCATCGTGGAACATGTAGAAGCAACATGGGTATCCAGATCCGCTGTTGGTTATTGACGGGACGTCTCGGTCATGTCTACATGTCCCGAACCGTGGGGTCTACACATAAGGTTCGATGGCCTAGGGTTATAAAGGATTTGTATGTGGTTGCGAATGTTGTTGGTCCGGATGAGATCCCGGATGTCACAGGAGTTCAGAATGGTGGGAGGTAAAGATTTATATATGGAAAGTTGTTGTTGGGTTAGGAAAAGTTGGGTTTTTGTGTGTACGAGGAAGCTTCGAAGGTTCGGAGGTTCGGAGGGTCGGGATCGGAAATGTTCCACCGTCAATACAGTAGCATGGGCTGTGAGGCGCCCTAGCCATAATGGGCCAGGGCACCAGCCCCCAAGGCCCATCTTGCATGAAGAAACCCTAAGGAGAGGCCTCCACTTGACTGGGAGGCACTCCTCCCCTCTTAGCCGCCCCAAGTCCCATCTGGGCTGGCCGCACCCGGGTGGGAAACCCTAAAGGCGCAACCCTCTTTCCCCTATATATACTTGAGGTTTGGGCTGCCCAACACATGAGTTCTCTCCCTCTTGGTGCAGCCCCTCCTCCTCCTCCTCCTCTCCCTTGGTGCTTGGCGAAGCCTGCAGGATGCCACGCTCCTCCATCACCACCATGCCGTTGTGTTGCTGCTGGATGGAGTCTTCCTCAACCTCTCCTCTCTCCTTGCTGGATCAAGGCGTGGGAGGCGTCACGGGCTGTCGTGTGTTGAGCAGCGGAGGTGCCGTCCGTTCGGCACTAGGATCTCCGGTGATTTGGATCACGGCAATCGACTCCTTCAACCCCGTTCTCATGACGCTTCCGCTAGCGATCTACAAGGGTATGTAGATGCACTCTCCTTCCCTCGTTGCTAGTTTCTCCATAGATAGATCTTGGTGACCGTAGGAAAATTTTGAATTTCGCT
>JAHIAM010011033.1:0-16840 GCA_021605205.1 Aegilops longissima
ACCCGTTAATATGGGGGGTCTAATGCCTACTTTGGCTAATATGGCGGGGCCCGTCATGGCTGGGTCGGACGGGCGCTCGCCCGTGTTCATGGGGGTTAACGCGGTGTTCCCGGGAGGCGGGGCGTGGGAGCCAACCAGCTTGGATGGAACAGCTGATGGAAGCGAGGCCGGAGTATCGCGGGAGAAGCGGCCATGTGTTCGACATGCCACGTTAAAGCAGGATCCTTCGCCGGGCCAGTGCGGCGTACCACAAAGCGGAGAACGGACTTGTGTTGGACCTCCCTACGGTGGCGAGTCCTGTTGATCGGGAGGTGTGGCGTGCCGCAAAAGCGGAGAAGCGAACTTGTGTTGGAATGCTACGGTCGAAACAGGGTCTGTTCGCCGGGAGGTTGTGGCGTGCAAAACAGGACTCCAGGATCTTTCATATGCACGCCTCCTCGCCTCCACCCATTGTTCATCCCACGGGCTCCTGTTCATCCAGCCTCCACCGGCGCTAGTCCACCGACTCTGTTCAACCAGCCCTCTCCACGGGCTCTGTTCAACCACCCCTCCATGGGCTCTGTTCATCCAGCCCTCCATCATTTTTGTTCATCCAGCCCTCCACGGGTCCGTTCATCAGCCCCAACCGGCTCGTCGATCGGGTCCTGTTCATCCGGAAGAGCAACACCAGGGTCATGTTCATCCACCCCCACAGGAAGCTTCATCTCCCCCACAATGCTCCTTTGTTCATCCAGGAGGCAGCATCGATCGGCTTGTTAGTAGCGATGGCGAAAGAATGATCGGGTTCATTTAACAGCCATCGATCGATCGCTCGGGTTCGATGCTGCGTAGCATATCCCCGGGTTTAGTAAGCGAAACGCCTCGGGTTGATTAGAGCCCAACGCCTCGCACCGTGCGTGCGTGTATGAGGAAAAGCGCATAATCCGTGCATTGCTCGCCCGACCACCCCCGTAACCGGAACACCCGATATTTTCCTAGCCCTCGTTTCTACCACGGTTTTTCCGCCATGGGCCCAAAAATTTCATGCAGATGTGTCTCCACCGCCCCGGACGAAAAGCCCATTTTCTCATGAGTTTTTGTCATAAGTAGGAGACCACCACACCTATGATGATACCAGGTTTTGTCACAATTATCGTCATAGAAGTGTCATAAGTATGATGAAAAAAAATTTACGTTCCCAAAATGTCACGGATGTGTCTTTTTTGTAGTGGTAGCGAAGGCACTTGACATGTAGTTTAGGGAGGGCCTGGTTCATCTTCAACCTGCACCCCCAGGCCGACCACCACCGGCGAACTGCCGACCCAGTAGCGGCCTCGCCCGAATCAACTCCCCATGCTGGTTCGCGCCCGACCAGCCCTCTAGGCCCCACTACCACACAAAAGATAGATAGTGAGGTACATCTTGGCGAGCACCCGTCCTGCTGCGGTGGTTCTTCCTTAACTCGAGCCCCCACCCCAAATCCGTGACCCAAAAGTCGATTCAATCGAAGTCACTAAATGAAGGAAGCGACGGCGAGAGGCGGAACAGCCGACAACGAGGCCGGCAGCAGCTCTTGGGCGGCAGCGATCGGCGAAGCCGTCGAACAACGAGCAAAACCGGATGAGCAACAGATCCGGCTAATATGGCCGCCGCCGAAGGGCCTCGCCGGGAGAGCGCCGTGGAGATGTGCCAGGCGCCGGCTTCAAGGTAGCCTCCATGGGGTGCAGATGGAGCACCGTCGGCGCCGGAGTTCGAGTTAAGGAAGGTGCGTCCGATGAGTGTACAACCTCTTTGGTGGCGCCAAAGTAGGCCTCGGCTTCTTAGAAGTCGGTGAGATCTTTGGATTCGGTGAAAGCGAGTTAAAGCGGCGTGGGGATGGAGCAGCGCGATAACGAGGCGATTTCAGACAGCTCCTTGGAGGTGGAGGATGTTGGCTGAATCGGCGGGAACGAGATGGGCGCGGATCCTCATCCGGGAGGTGGACGAGGACGTCGAGCTTCTGCGTGGGCGGCGTCATCGGGAAGAGACGGCTGGGCAGTGGTGAGGTGGCGGCGAGGAGGTGGGGTTTCGGTGGAGCGGAGAGGTTATGGCGTGGGATTTGAATGGCAAAAAGGCGATGGGAGGGTGAACCATGACTTAGGGGCGCTTGTCCAAAATGTAGGGTGTGCTACAAAGTACCCCCCACCGATTTGAACTAAGCGGCCCTTTCGAGGGTTAGAAGGGGATTTCACGTGCGGGTTTGGCGTGGGCGGAGTTTTACTGCGCGTTGTAATTCCGGATAACAAAGGCGGGTTGTGAAAGCGCCAGTTTTGGAACACGATATCTGAATTTTGGGATATAACAAGGCGGGTTGAATTTTGAGGACAAGCCTAACGTGTAATATTGTACTTTGCGTACCAAATCAATTCGACTTCCCTCACAAAAAAACAAAAAAAATAAAACTATTCACACCACACAAAGAGAGTCTTGCCCGTTTTACTATAAAAATTATTAAAGCTTCTCCTCCTTCCATCTATATAGGGCCTTATCGTTTTGATGCTAACTTTGACCAAATATTAGAGCAATAATATATGACATCAACTTACAAAAGCACCTTGTTAAATTAAGCTGAAAGGTTCTTTCAATGATATAATTTTCACATTGTGCATGTCATGTACTATTAATCTTGTCAATAGTCAAAGGCAGTCTTAAAAAAGCATTAAACCTATATAGATGGAAGGAAAGATGAATCCATGTTATGTCCAATTAAAAAATTGCTTCTTGTATAATGCATGTAATCTACTCATACCAACATTTTAGTGCATTCCAAATGTCTATACTACCTGCAATTGAACTGAATTTGAATTCATTTCTCTATTTCAATAAGAATCTACAATCATGATTGTTGCCAACTTCAACCAATAACACACCACATGATTACTATAGAGATAGATATGAACTATGTGTACTACATGAACTCAATTCTATTTTTGAATACACTTGATGTTGATTCCAAATAATAGTACATTTGATGTACTAACTATATATTCATAATCTAAACCATGTTCCATACGTTACATCGTTTTTATCACACATAGTATAGTGCCCCCCTACATTATGACAAGTATTTGAACTGCTGCAAAGCCACAAATTAGCCCAAATTATAATCAATGTTCTATATATTATCGTAGTACTAACAAGATGCCCATCGTTCCATAGAACATCAACATGATCAAGGGAGGTCTAATTTACAAATATGGAAGGGCTGTGGGTATCTTTTTCAAAATTGCCATAGTTTCCTTCCTGTCATGGGATATAAATCGGATGGCCTATATTGCGGGATGGCAGGCACCCATCATCAACAAATCTGTTTTTTATAAGAGTAGAGATAAAATTTATTATATGTAGTATAACATGTTCATAACCACACCATTGTATCACCGTTCTATATATTACAATGCTCGGTTTAAAACACTATGATAAATTCTTCAAATATCCAAATTAAGCTTTTTATAATGAAGTATGATCTCTATTTGTCTTTTACACCCACACAATCCTCTTATATTTGTAGCTAGCCTAACTTTCTCTCGTGCGTGCCACCCATCCTCTCACCCTCCCATAGCATTCTCTAGCTCCATCACAAAATTCATTCACTTTAGGTCATTCACCCACGTGTGTTGGCCCCCAGCTCCTTCTTTCTGGCACACATCGTCGATATGCCTCTCTAGCCAGGTGTGCCTAGCACAAACAAAGCTTCCCTCTTCTCTTATCACCGTCCATGCCTCCTCCCACCACTCTTTTCTTGATCTCTACTTTTCCTCCTTCCCCCTCGATATAGTACGACTCTGCTTACCTCCTAGATGCATCCCTCTCTCTATCCTTCTCCCCATGCCTCATTTGCTTCTAACACACAATGCATTTATACGTCGATCTTCCAACATGTACCTAGGTGCTTTAACTATTCCCCCCATCGATCGGCGTAACTCACAGTTATGTCTCTCCTTTCTCTAACAAAGGACGATTGATCTTCCTATGAATTATCCTTACCAAGCCATTTGTCCCCCTCATCATTCGTGCATGCCTCGACCCGTCTCTCTCCTTGCGTGCAGACGGAGTAGCCATCCCTCTCTTATTGATATTGAGGCGTGCCCTCCATTTGTCTAGCAAGCCTATCCCACCATTTGTTAGAAGCAACTCCGCCACCCCTCCAACACTCTAGCTCTATCTCTCTCCCAACCTTATTCCTCTCCTACACATATGCATGGATGTCGATCGTCTCCCTTAATACATGAGGTGGTCGTCTCCCTTAACTCATGAGGTAGGCCTCTCCTCCTCCACAATGTACCAGCCATTGTACCTCTATAGTTAATTAGGCCTCCTCCCCCCACCACACACCGATAGTGGCGCTGTGGGTGGTATCCATGCCAAGAGACAAAGCGCAATGTCCCTCTCCATGTTCGATGGGCCGCCACTCTATATCTTTGGGCACACACAAATTCAATGGCACTCTTTATCGATCGGCACACACACACACACACATCATCCCTCTCTTGATTCTATGGACACCTCAAGCCGATGATACCTCCACTCTCTTCTCACGGATCACCCCCTCTATATATATTATATATCAGGACTCCATTTCACACACATTGCATATGTTACATTTTTTGATTAGCCCCCCAAAAACTCTCACGAACCCACACACTATTCTCTCTATGTTTGTATCTCTCCACAACCCGTGGTGGTGTGGGTTCTAAAGAGAATAGGTGCTCCGTGCCTACTCACCGTGCCTAGCCACACCAGGTTTACGGTGGAGCTCATTTCATACGAAATGGCAGCCCGTGCTAATTTGAGCAGCGTGTGGCGGTTGTTTAACTCTGGTCATGTACCCACATGCCGAAACAAAGTTCGACTTGATGCGTTGGCGCATTATTTTTAAATAAAGTTATATCTCTCAATGGCACATACCAGAATATACAATGATTTTTATGGGAAAAGCGGTAATCTACTCCACTATATACAATGGAGCCTGCTGCTGGTTTGTCTCTCTTCACGATTATCTCACACAAGGCTGCAGTGGCCTCTCTCTCTCTCCGTTGGTCAGATCCGGCGCATCCCGTCCGCCCGATGGAAAGGGAGGATGTGCATTGTTTCTCCGTTTGATCGGAGGCATCACGTCCGATCTGCGGTACCGTCGTTCTCTCGACCAAGCTCCTGCGCGGTGGGGCCTCGCCACATGCTCATTTGCCGTATGGGCGATTCCGCCGCCCGCTCACGTAATTACATCCGGCGACCTCGGTATCCCCTCGGCCTTGCTCCTTGCGTCTTCCCCGTGGCTGCATGTGGATCTTCCATAGTTCTTTGCCCAGCGTGGCTGGTGGCGTACTTTCCATATTACAATCTGTCCTCACACCGTTTTAGACAAACACAACCGTGTTGTTATCTTCCCTTAGGACAAGGAATATGCTTCTTTTTTGTGTGCATGTGTCATCAAGCTGTTATTGGCCAGTAATTGTTTACTTTCTACCTCTTTTTTGCAAGAGGGCTATCCATTTCACCTCGTTGCTATTGCGACCTTTTGTGAACTGCACAAATCACTTTTTTAAGAGTGTTTTGTGCAATTGTACTAAAATGTCACAGAACGCGTCTCTACATTCGGTCTTGTTGCACAAAGGGAGATTGGTTTTGCTCTATCCTCCTCATCCAACTTGAGCCTAATCCTCTCCAACTAGTTAAGCTTAAGAGAGACTTGAGTGACCGGCTTCTATTTGTGTGTTTATTGTTTCATCAGCAGTCCTCTATTATTATAATCCACTTAATATCTTTGGAACAGGGCGCTCCTCTATTTTAGTGGAACTGCACAAAATGATCGAATGTTGCATGCTCGGACAGCTACTTTTTCCCAACATGCCTTGTTGATTTAAGGCAGTGGGGGCGTTGCTCCTCAATGAAAGCATGGATCAATTTTAATTTAACACCTTCTCACAACTTTGTCTTGATTGTGATGTAAATATTAGCTCGTACGCTAAGTTGAGATGCATTAGCAAGGAAGTTAGTTTTTATTGTTTCGAAGAGCATTGATGGCAAGACACACGAAACAAAAGCTGAAAGCTCACACCATTGTACAATTTCATTGCTAGAAAATTATTTGTATATCGTAAATTATGTAAACAAATCTTGGAAGCTTGATAGCATTGCCGGAAGCCTCTTGGCATCAGGGTCCATGTGCCATGCACAAAATTATACTCCTTCATTCCTAAATATTTGTCTTTTTACAAATTTCAAATGGGCATATTTTAGAGTGTAGATTCCTCATTTTGCCATGTGTACTCCTCCATTCCTAAATATTTGTCTTTCTAGAATTTCAACAAGTGACTACATACGAACAAAATGGTGAATCTACACTCTAAAAATTTCTATTATGTAGTAGTCTATTTGAATCTCCAAAAGACAAATATTTGATACTCCTTTCGTTGAAATCTCTAGAAAGACAAATACTCGGTATATTTAAGGCCGGGGGGTAGTGCCGCATGGGAGACTCAACCCGGTGTTGCCCGCATTAATAGTGGTAATGAGCGGTCAAATCATAAGCCCCACCTTTCCCCTTAAGTTGCTGGAAGAAGCAACCATGAATATCTCTTCTTTGAATCGCTCATACTACTCCATCCGTCACTATTTATAGGCGCGGAAAAAAAAAAATCTCGGGACCAATCGACTAGCGAGCGGCTGAAAAATAGCATTGGTAGTTATAGCAGGCGTCTATTACTAGAAAATAATGCATACACACATGCATGCGGTCTTCCACCGGGTACACATGCATGCACTTACTCCCTCCATTAGTACATCGAGAAAAATTGTGGACTTGATTGCGGTTACCATGCCTAATTAATAGAGCATTAAACCAAGCGTCTAAAGTCTCTTTGGTGGTGAAATGCATTGAGAGAAATGCATCATAATGAAGTGCACCTTGTATGTAGGGAGGAGTTGTATGAGGTGCAAAACCAAATTGCTATGGCGTCGGTCGCACCTCTTCTTGGCATATCACTACATGTGGACAGTGTGAGCAAACCGATCTCAATTGGCCAAAATGGCCAACCCCCGTTCCTTGAGAGGCAGGGAGCAAACACCTGGCGAGATGCGGAGGCCAAGATATATTGACATGGCTGATCGATATCATCATTACATGTTGGGCTGCCGTTTCCACCTTCTCCGGAATAAATGTGTACTTTATCAGAGATTAAAAAAAATAAAATCAGATGCTCCATCATGCGGTTCTAGTAGTAGTACTACTCATACTACTAAACTTGAAAGCTCTTTGCCTCTTGTTGAAATCGAACAATGATGGTACTCTTTATGTTTGGTACTACGGTGTATGCCTTGCAATCTAACACGAATGGGAGCATGTCCACGCCTTGGCGAGTGTGGGATTGGTTCGGCAAAACCCTTGAGGTTCCAACTGGGAGTGCGCATGAAGATTTCCCCTACCTAATCACGCCTCAACCTGCTTGCGATCTCAAAGCCTAGCTGCAACTAGAAACACAAGAACAGAGATTTATCTTGGTTGGGCCACCTTTGTGTGTAATACCCTACTCCGGTGGGTGTGGTGGATTGCCTCTCGGGCTGAGGATGAGCAGTACAAGCGGAAGAACAGCTCACGAGGAGAGGTGTTCTTGTGCTTGAGAAAGTTAATGGTGAGGATGATCGAATCGATTGCCTCCTTGGTGGTATCTAGTCCTATTATAGAGGCCTGGTCTCTCCCCAAATATTGTGGGGAAGGGATGCCTGGCGGTTTGAAGGCAGCTAGTACAAGCTACGGTGAAGATGGTCTTCGCGCCAAAGGCTCTGGTGGTGGCCGTCTTGGGCTCCACGGTGACCTCGTCCTGCGTCTGCTAGTCTTGGTCTCATTGCCCATATGGAAACCTTTGCACGATGCCTCGGTCTCTCGCTGCGTGCCTCCTTAGCACCAAGAGGCGTGGACCTTGTTGCCGGCGGCCCCTGGCCTTATGCGTCATGGTTTCGTCATTGGAACCTCGGGAGGTTTGCGTTGCCTTGATCTCTCGCCCCTCGGACCGCTGGTGAGGCCACTCCAGGTCTTGTGTTATCGCCTCGCGAGGCTTGGCCCCGTCCGGCGTCTTGAGTGTTTCTGGTGAAGGCGTGCCGTCTTGGGCCGTGAGTGGAAACCACGCCGTGGGCATGGCGAGCAAGTCGGGGACCCCGTTCCCGAACACCGGCATGCCCGGGCCCAAAGCGGCGCTTCGGACACGTGGCGAAGCCAAAGGGCAAGTCCAAGGCGCCCTGAGCCCCAACAGCCTCTGCCTTGGTTGACCGGTGGTGATTGATTGGATCGGGCGTCTTGCTTCCCATGCTGCCTCGGCAAGCTGCCGACTTAGCGAATCCGGCTAGATGCAAGAAACCCATCATTACTTGATCGTGGGGCGCCAGTTGGCCTTCTCCTGCTATAAACTAGGAGGCGGAGCCCGTCGCCCATCTCTTCCATCCGCTTCGCTTCTCCTCCCCTGCTCCATTGCTAGTAGTGACACCATGGCGCCTGCAAAAGAGGTTTTCGGCGGCGGAGAAGGGGAAGGCTCGCCAGGAGGGGCCCGGCTCTCCTCTGCCCAAGCATGGGCCGGTCATCCTCAAAAGCACTCTGCGACCCCGTGGCTCCCGTGGCTCTGGCGGTGCTCCTTCCGGTGGTGGGAGCCGAGCGTGTCGAGCAGTCCCATCATGAAGGGAGGCGCCATGGTGCGGCCTCCTAGTGATGCTTCCACTCGGGGTTTGCGGAGTTAATGGTGTGGTGGAGAACCTGCGGCTCCACAGCTCGGCTCCAGCATTGGCGGCGACTGCCACCCAGGTCGGCAGGTTACGGCCGGTGGGCGGCTGTTGCGGTAAAGCCTCGTGGGTGGTGAGACCTCCATTGCGGCAATGTGGCTCTTGCTGTTCTTGGGCGTTTGCCGGCGTGGCACGGGCAGGGGTGCACTCTCCACTTCAAAATTGCGCAGCAACCCTCTACATGAGGGTGTTGGGAGAAAGATGGCGCTGCGGGTGCTGCCGAGGACAACAGGGACGAGGTGCTTGACCTTGGCGGACGGTCGGGATGAGGGTGAGGCGATCTCGCCCAGCTCGGCGGTTCTCCTTTCGGCGCAGCTCCAGCGGTGGCTTCGACCAGCCGCCACGCTTCCTCTGAGGTGGCAGCGGGTCGTTCGCTTGCGCGCCCTAGTGAAGCGTGAGGAAGGTCGGTGAGCTGGGAGAGCATCCGGGCCGTCCTCGCGACTCTTGGACCGCCCGCTTTTTGTTTCGTTCTTCTTTTCCTTCCTGCATTGAGAGAGACAAGTATGGGCCCCATGGGGCATGCAACAAATTATGATTTCCAAGTTGTTATGTTGTGTTTATCATTCCCATGCCGGTGCAATATCAATGTTTTATATAACACGTGGGTAAAACTTGCTTTGGCGGCAAGTAGTTTCCATGCGAAGCGCGCGTTCCTCGATACCGGGAGGAAGCGCAAAATTTGTTAACAGATCCAAGTCCTGGTCGCGAGGCCTCTAGCCAGATCGATTCCTCGTATCGCGGTACCGGGCGCGGATTGAGAAAAGCGCCACAGAGAGGCTCGAGCGAGGTGCCTCCGAAAGAGACAAGATGCTCACGAGGGCACCGGGAGGCACTGTCCAGCCCCCTCGCGAGGGGGCGAGAGAAGATCAGGTCGAACAAACAACCAAAGGCGAAACAGATGTAGAAGTCGATGAAACAAGACCATAAGCGACACCAAAAGCGATTTCGATTAAAGAGGGCAAGCCAACTACGGAAAGCAAATGAAAAGCCACGTCCGGCACCTAGTCTAGTCTTCTTGTCTTCTCACCCATTTCGGAGCTAAGTGCTGCCACTGGGGCGTGGGAGGAGCCCAGAGGCCAGGGTGCCCTCCACGAGACTCAGGCGTGTCAGCCCCACTCATTATTCGTGAGAGTGTCACGGCGAGACCTTCCGAGCCGGGGCCTTCTTCTGGCTGGGCCTTTCTTCATGGGTAGAACTTCCAGGTCTTGGATGTTCAGGCGTTACGGATGGGTACCCGTCCTGCGTCTCGGGCATAAGCGCCGAGCTTGGAACATGGGCGACCCTAATGGGCCCTCCCACATGGGTGAGAGCTTATGCAGCCCTTCCCTAGAAGCACCCACCATGGGGCAGGTCACCCACCTTGGCGTCTGGGCGGACAACTGCGGCAGTGGTCCGTCGCGGCCTTTCTTGATATCTTTCGCTGCGGCGTGGCTTCGCGGCGCGTTCCTTCCCTAACGAGGTCCATCCCCGCATGGAGTCCTGCGTCATCTCATCAAACACGGGACCCTTGCGGGGTGATGCTTGACCTCGTGAGGAGGCGCTTCACTCCATAGGCGGAGAAGAATGGGGTTTGCCCGTTGGCTTGAGTGGCGGTGGTGCGGATGGACCCCGCCGCAATTGGGCTCGTCGTGCCGCCTGCGCAACCTCGAGCTTCTTCTTGAAGGTCTGGTCTTGAGGCCTCTCGGGACCTCTGCGTTGGGCGTTCGGCCTAGCCATTGCTTGAGGAACACCACGAGCGTAGCAATCTGTGTTCCAAGTTAGCACAATATGTCTTGAAGAGTTACTAGTGAACTCGAGCCGTTTACCGGTGATGATCGGTTGGGGACCCAAAGCGGCTCCGAGACCTTTGATGAACAGTCGGAACCGGCCGGGATGGTGCGGCGACCTACCTCTGCCCACTTGGTGAACTTGTCGATGGCGGCGTAAGGTGCGGTAGCCCAGTGCTCGAGGAGCGGCCCAAGATGTCAGCCCCAGGACCGTGAATGGCCAGAGTGGGATGGTTTGGAGGCCCTAGGCCTCTGATGGATGCGCTGTGAAAGTGCAACTATCCTAGGTGGTTTTGGTAATTCATAACAACATATAGCTCATTGAGCTAATACTATTCAAGATGAATATTTTAGGAAAGCTCAATGAATGGCATGGCATGGATGATGAAAGTGGATCCCTCAAAATACTAAGGACAAAGGATTGGCTCAAGCTCAAAGCTCAAGACTCTACATTTTACATTTTAGTGATCCAAGATCACATTGAGTCTATAGGAAAAGCCAATACTATCAAGGAGGGATGAGGTGTTGTAATGAGCCTCTTGCTTCATGTGTTAGTGATATGCTCCAAAACCCTCCACTACTTTCTCACATCCATATGACCTAAACCCAAAAGTCAAACTCGGCCCTACCGATTCTTTCTATCCAGCGCCACGGTTCAAATGTCATAGCCACTGCCACAAACCCTAGGCAAATCGGTCTCATCGATAGGCATCTCGGTCTCACCGAGATGGGATTATAATCTCTCTGTTTCCCTTAATAGCGCTTTGGTCTAACGAAGTGAGCGATCAGTCCCACCGAGATTGCAATGTAAACTCTCTGTTTCCTTTTATAACTTTTGGTCTCACCAAAAGAGTGAATCGTCCCATCGAGTTTACGACCAACTCTCTGGTTAGCTTATTACCAAAATCGGTCTCACCGAGTTTGTATAATCGGTCTCACCGAGATTACGTTATGCCTAACCTAACCATATCGGTCCTACCGAGATGCATGTCGATCCACGAAAACCCTAACGGTCACTAGGTTTACTAAATCGGTTCGACCGAGTTTGTTGATTGGTCCCACGAGTTTGGTAAATTGTGTATAGCAGTTAGATTTTGTGTGGAGGCTATATACCCTCCACCTCCTCTTCATTCGTGGAAGAGCCATCGAACAAACCTACACTTCCAACTTACCAGTTACGAGAGAGAACCACCTACTCATGTGTTGAGGCCAAGATATTCCATTCCAACCACATGAATCTTGATCTCTAGCCTTCCCCAAGTTGCTTTCCTCAAATCTTCTTTCCACCAAATCCAATCCTGTGAGAGAGAGTTGAGTGTTGGGGAGACTATCATTTGAAGCACAAGAGCAAGGAGTTCATCATCAACACACCATTTGTTACTCTTGGAGAGTGGTGTCTCCTAGATTGGCTAGGTGTCACTTGGGAGCCTCCGACAAGATTGTGGAGTTGAACCAAGGAGTTTGTAAGGGCAAGGAGATCGCCTACTTCGTGAAGATCTACCGCTAGTGAGGCAAGTCCTTCATGGGTGACGACCATGATGGGATAGACAAGGTTGCTTCTTCGTGAACCCTTCGTGGGTGGAGCCCTCCATGGACTCGCGCAACCGTTACCCTACGTGGGTTGAAGTCTCCATCAACGTGGATGTACGATAGCACCACCTATCGGAACCACGACAAAAACATCCGTGTCTCCAATTGCGTTTGAATCCTCCAAACCCTTCCCTTTACATTCTTGCAAGTTGCATGCTTTAATTTCCGCTGCCTAATATACTCTTTGCATGCTTGCTTGAATTGTGTGAAGATTGTGACTTGTTCAAAGATAGCTAAAATCTGCCAAAGTCTAAAATTGGGAAAAGGTTAAGGTTTTTATTGGTCAAGTAGTCTAATCACCCCCCTCTAGACATACTTCAAGGTCCTACAAGTGGTATCGAGCTTTGGTCTCCATTTGCTTTGATTTCCATAGCTTTTGGTGGTCATAGCCTTGGTTTCACAACCTAGGAGAGTATGGCGTCTAGCGAGAAATTATCACCGTAGAGGTCCTTACTTTGATGGCACTAATTTTGCTAGTTGGAAGCATAAGATGAAAATGCATATTCTCGGACATAACCCGCCGTTTGGGCTATTGTGTGTATTGGTTTGCAAGGTGAATTCTTTGATGGGAAGAACGAACCGTGAAGCTAGCGGAAGAGTTGAAGATGTTGCAATACAACGCTCAAGCTTGTGATATCCTCTTCAATGATTGTGCCCGAAGAATTCAACAAAATCAGCCGTCTTGAGAATGCAAAGGAAATTTGGGATACTTTGATTGATATGCATGAAGGTACCGACCGTCAAGGAATCCAAGTTGGATGTGCTCCAAAGTCAACTTGACAAGTTCAAAATGAAGGATGGTGAAGGTGTCATGCTGAAATGTACTCTAGGCTTGCTCTTATCACAAATGAGATTGCCGGCTTAGGAAGTGAAGAGATGACCGAGATTCATCATCAAGAAGATCCTAAGAGCATTGGATGGAAAATATGATACCGTGTGCACATTGATCCAAATGATGCCCAATTACAAAGATCTCAAGCCAGCGGAAGTCATTGGAAGAATTGTTGCTCATGAGATGTCACTCAAGGATAAGGAGGAACTTCACAACAAGTCAAGTGGTGCTTACAAAGCCTCTGTGAAGCCCCACATCATCAAGTGAAAACAAACCTTCAATGAAGAATTGAGCTTAATGGTGAAGAACTTCAACAAATTCTACAAGAGTAGAAGCAAAGAAAGAAGCTCTAAGTCAAGGTCCTACAATGACAAAAGATCTTCTAGTCGAGAGCAATTGCTACAATTGTGGGAGACCGGACACTATTCAATGAGTGTACGGCACCCTACAAAAGAAGAAAGATTCTCCCAAGAGAAGAAGTAGAAGAAGAATCACCACCAAGAGAGAGGAGTAGAGATGATCGTTATGAGCGAAGACCCTCACGGAGAAGCAAGGATTAGGAAAGGAAGGACAAGTCATCAAGAGCTACACAAACGAAGACATCAAGCTCATGTTGGTGAATGGGTATCCGGCTCGACTCCGACCATCACTCGAGAAAGCTATCACTCCGACTCGAATACACTCAAGATGAAGGTGTTGCCGTCTAGCACTTGTGTAACCAACTCCTCGACATATTTGAATCACCAAATGAAGGAATTGGTAGATGCTTCATGGCCAAAGGTCCTAAGGTAACACACCGAGTATGTTGATTTTAATAGTGATGAAGATGACTTGCTAGGTGATGATGATTTACTTGTTGACAACTCTAGTGATGAATACTATGATGAAACGTCAATTAATCATGCTAATCAAGATGAAGCGAATGACAATGATAAGGAGAAGATTGAGCGTCTAACTAAAGAACTAAACACTCTTAAGTTAGCTCATGAAACTATCTTGAAGATCATCGAGAACTTTAAGGGCTCATAGAAGTTACGCTTTGAAAAGCTCAATCTTGAGCAAGAGCATGAGTTCTTAAAGGCAATCAATGATGATCTCCGAAAGAAAAGTTCTTCTTACATTGCCAAGCGTTTACTCTTATCTACTTACATGCCTCAAGTCAAGTCTAGTAACAAAATCAAGAAAGATTCTTCCTCTAGTAGTAACAATAATAATGCTAAATCCAATATTGTTGCTTCTAGTAGTTCTCTTGATTCCACTAATGATCTCTTAGCCAAGTTACACTTGAGCAAGAAAACAGCTTATTGAAGGAATTATAGAAAGGTGTATACAAGAGCCTTGCAGGAGTAAGCAATTTGAGAAATTATGCATAAGCAAGGAAGGCACGGAAGAATCAAGGTGTTGGTTTTGAGCGAAAGTTCAATGCCAATGGAGTTGAGTGGGAAGAAGATCAATACCCCAAGACAAGTTTGTTCCTCAACAAGAGAAGTATGATCCTACTTCCTTCAAGGAACACAAGCACAAGATGATCTTCCACCACAAGACCACAAGAACAAAGGCAAGGACAAGCTTCAAGAGGAGATTGATGCATTTGAAGAAGCACCTAAGGCCTTGGTCAAGTGGGTTCCCAAGACTACGTCAAGTTCTACTTCATCAAGTACAACTACTACACCAAGGATTCCCATCAAGATGATGTGGATCGAAGAAGAACTAGAGAGTTCTTGAGGGTGACTCCGCCAACATTATTCACTCATATCATTATGGAAGGACAAGTGCAATCAACTTCCATATCTTGCACTAGTTCAAGGAGTCACAAACCCTCATGTTGGTAAGGCAAGGGACAAGGTAACCTAATGTTTTCATGGACATCATTTTTGTGTGCATCACTCTATGTCTATGGATATTCTTGTTTGTTCCTTGTGGGACTAACCCATGTAGGTATTGAAAGTGCAACTCACTCCAAAGGATTGCTCCAAAGATCTACATCAACATTGAGCATCCACATCTTCAACACCTACATGAAGTCATCATCGACAAAACCCAAGGTTAGTTTATCCCTCTAGGGGATCTCACATCTAGGGGAGCTTAACTCTAAGAATTGAGTAAAGCAACTCTAATGATGTGAACACATAAATGCTTTATGTAAAAGTGGTAACCCCACTTGAGCTTAAGCGATGAGTATGACCTATGATCAAATGTTCTCATTTGACTCCTAAATCAATATACTCATATATAGATGACCTAGTCATCGCCAATTGTTTGATAGATGCTAGAATTGGTTGTGCATGCTTTGTCACATATTTCATTTGTCATTTTATTGTGTGAGCATGTTGGTTGCATATTTTACTCATTGAGGACATTCCACTTGTTGTTTTGATTGATTGGCTTCTTTTCTTGGCCAAGTGGATGGACAAAATGCCTAAGAACCTTCTCTAGCTATCTATGTTTTCTCGTCTCAAACTCTATTCATGCTACATCACAAAATTTGATCAAGTCGATTGAACCACTCGTGTGAGGCACTTCGGAGTCCCATTGTCATAGACTTAAACTTCCAAAACTTCTTTGTGATTTTGGTCGCCGATTCCTCCATTTCGGTCATCCGGATTACTAATCGATCTAGGTTTTCATCTCGGTGCAACGATTTGTAATTTTCGGTCACACGAGTTGCTATAACTATTAACATTATGCATCTCGGTGCCACGAGTTGTACCACTCGGTCACACCGGCAGTCGGCTATATATTCGACGGGCAAAATTTGGAAAACTTTCTAAACCTCTCGCCGCGCATAGCTCCTCGCCTAACCAGGTCTCGGATCGTCGACTTTGCCAGCCGCCTCCGCTTGGTCTCCCCGGCCATCGCGAATTCTCTCCCTTGCCGTGAAGTTCCCGAACTAGGGTATGAACTCGATCACGTGTTTCCTCGTCGATTCTCCACATTGTGTTCATTATGCATCTTGCCACGATTGAAACACTCCTATCCGTCAAATCAATCCTTAGAATAGTTGCGATTCAAAAATTTAGGGTTAGGTTTCCGAAACCATCTCGGACCCACCGAGTTGAAAACTTCGGTCCCACCAATTGGCTAACGCCATTGCACTAGTAAGTCTCGGTTTGACGAAATTGCTAATCGGTGGCCGATTTTAGAACTTTGTGAAACCCTAGCAGTCTCGGTGCCGAACGTGACTGGTCGACCGAGTTCACTAGTTTAGGTTCCAAAATGCTTGATTACGAGTTTGGAAATCGGTAGATCAAAATGCTTTCATGGGAAACTAAAACTAAGTTTTTGAATCATTCTTTTGCAAAAATCTCTGCATTTTTGATGCTCATCCCTCTACCTCATCTATAACTATTCACGGGTTCACGATTATAAGCAACATGTCGGACCAAGTGAAGCGAACAAATCCGAAAGGATCCAATTGGTGAGGCACTAAGTCCCTCAAGCAGCTCGATGAGGGGCGAAGCACTCCGAGCAATTTGCCCAAAGGCTTCCACAAGAACAAGGAAGAAGAAGACCTCAGTCGGAGGATGAGGATTATGTGGCGTTGAGGATGAGGCAAGCTCCAAGAAGAAAGTGCTCAAGAGGAGTTGCTCAACTGCGGTGAAGCCTGGATTGAAAATCAAAAGGCCGAGGTGACAACCAATGTCCAAAGCCAGTGTCCTCAAGCTCCTTTGATCCCAACCCAAAAGCCTTGAGGAAAGAAAGGAAAGAAAGGGTCGAAGACCATGGCAAGAGTAATTGGGAAGCCTTCCATGATGGAAGAGGAAGAAGAAGAAAGGTTGGAACCAACACCCAAGGCACAAAAAGTGATGGGTGATGCTATCAAATCGGGCTGCAACTTCAAAGCCCAAAGCTGCCCCCAAGCCCA
>JAHIAM010011034.1:0-19332 GCA_021605205.1 Aegilops longissima
CTCGGCGTTCCTCTCTTATTCGAGTGCTCTCGATTCTTTGCTTCTTCTCTTCAGTTCTTGCTTCACCTCATCCCTTTTCCCTTCCGTCTCGGTCCTAAGATCTCGGGACGAGATCTCTTGTTAGTGGAGGAGTGTTGTAACGCCCCGGATTTGATGCGCCAGGTGTCTACCAGTTATTCGCCGTCGTTGCCATGTCATTTGCTTGCGTGTTGCACTTTGCCATGTCATCATCTGCATTTTTATCATGTCATCATGTGCATTTCATTTTGCATACGTGTTCGTTTCATGCATCCGAGCATTTTCCCCGTTGTCCGTTTTGCAATCCGGCACTCCTATGTCTCCCGGCGCCCCCTTTTTACCTCTTTTCGTGTGCGGGTGTTGAACTTTCTCGGAATGGACCGAGGTTTGCCAAGCGGCCTTGGTATAGCACCGGTAGACCGCCTGTTATGTTTCGTGCCATTCGGAGGTCGTTTGGTACTCCAACGGTTAACCGGGTAACCGCAAACCCTCCTTTCTCTTTGCAGCCCAACACCCCTTCCAAAGTGGCCCAAAACCCAGCAAACTCCCCTCCATGCTCTCGGTCGTTCGATCACGATCGCGTGGCCGAAAACCGCTCCTCATTTGGACTCTCCTAGCTCCCTATGCCTATATAAACACCTCCCCCTCAGAAATTCGCGGATGAATTCTCCCCCCGAAACCCTAGCCTCTTCCCCCGCCGCCACCGGACATGTCCGCCCGCCGCCGGACAAAGTCCGCCGCCGCGCCCTGCCCAATCGGAGGCCGCCACGTGTCCTGCCGGCCTCCCTCTCTCCTCCCGCCGCCGCCAGCCCGCCCGAGCCCGCTGCGGGGCCCGCCGAAGCCCATCGAGGCCGGGTCGGCCGAGCTCGTCACCGGCTGGCCATACCGAGGCTCCCGCTCAGGCGCGCGCCTCCCAGCATGGCGGCGCCTCGCCCGCCGCTGCGACCCGCCACCGGCGCCTCGCGCGCGCCTCCGTGCCCGACCCGTGCCGCCCGCCGCCTCGGCCTCCGCCGACCCCGCCGCCGTTGAGCTTGCGGCGCGCCGCCTCGAGCCTTCCCCGCCGGCGCCTGGGGCTCCTCGCCGGAGCCCGCGCCCCGCCTTCCCTCCGCCGCGCCGCGTCGCCTCCGGCCGGATCAAGCCCGATCCGGCCCGGATCAAGCCTCCTCCGGCCTCTCCCTCGAGATCCCGCGATCTCCGGCGAACTCCGGCCGCCTCGAAGTCCGTGCCACATGAGGTTGACTTTCCCCCCTCCAATTTCTGCTAAGTCCCGTTTATCTGTGTTATTTTTAGCCATGTTCATCGCATCATAACTCTGTGCATGTAACTCCGTTTCGTGCGTGTAATATGTAAAATTGTTCGCCTCGACGAGTACATCATTTCATCTCATTGCATCATTTTCATTTGAGCTCATCTTGATGCCCGAAATGCTATTGGAAGAGGGCTATGTGATGTTAGTTTCAGATTTTTATCAGAACATGCACTTTTGTCATTTTTGCCATGATTGATGTGTGCATCCTATGAACTTGAGTCCTACATGTGTTTTGTAATATGCCATGCCATCTTTATAAGGGTGTAAGCCATGTATTTTTGTGATCTCTGTGGTGACTAGCACAAGCATGCAAACTAGGCTTCATGATGTTGCTGATTTCAGCCCCTGTTCTGCTGATATTTTTTATGCCATGTAAACTTGATGCTACCGAGAGATCCATGCTTATTTTGAGATACTTCAGAAAGGGTGTTTTGAACATATGGTTATTCTCTATCCATCCATGCTCTTTTTTGCAATTATGGAGTGACATAGCTTGACTCAATCGAGCTCTACTTTTGCTATAAAATGTTTCCTGGCAGGTTGTTTACATGTTATTCAATTTTGCCAAGGTTGTTGTAGTTGATCCGTGTATGCTATGATGTTGTTCTTGCCATGTATAGCTTCTATGACATGTATTCTTACTGTTGGTTACATTGCCATGCCATGTATTGCTCTGTGGTGAGTGGTTCAAGCTCACCAACATGCCTACTTATTATTGTTCCTGCCAGGATGAATCTGTAATATAACTTGCTATGTTTACATGGGTGCCATCATATCTTCTGATCCTTTTTGGCTTATGGTCAGTAAGGGACTTTTGTTCTATGCAATTAGTAGATTCATGCCATGCCTTTGTTTGCCATGATAAGTTCCTGTAGCATGTTGTTTGATAGCTCTAAACATTGCAACCTGATGTTATTTCTGCTAAAGTCTGAAACTGTTATTATTTGCAATCTTGCCATGTGTTTTTGAGCATGTTCTAGTGATTTCTGGAGATAGCTCAGTGTTCATGTTTTGGAATGCTTTACCTGTACACCATGCCCATGCCTTTTGTTCTCACGTTGAGATGCTGTAGCATGTTGTTTTGATGCTTGCAATATGCCTGGTTGCTGTTTTGGACAGATTGTTGCTATAACTTGTATAGGGTGTATGTGTTGCACCGTTGCTCCGTTTTGAGTGTGCTCTATATGAAACTTGCTTGATTTTGCATTTAGTTTCATATTATCATGTTGCATCCTTGTTTTGAGGTGCTTGCTTGATGTTTGGGTGCATTTTGTATCAATGCCATGCTTATCTTGTTTTGCTCATATATTCTAGGCCGTAGCTCCGAATCTAATGAACTTTATATGTAACTTGACTAGAATTTCGTGTAGATCATCGTGGTGCATCTTAACTTGCTGTTTAACAACTTAAACATAAGGTTTATTCAGATCTGGACCAATTTCGAAATTTGCATATGAGGACTTACCGGAATTGTTATATGTTGTTCCCGGCCTCATTTAAACTTGCTTTGATGTGTTGTTCTTGTTTGCATCATCTCTTGCCATGAGTAGCCTCATCTAGATTTGTCATGCATCATGCTTGTTGTGCATCATGCATTGTTCATGTGTGGTGTGTTTACTATGTTGTGTGCTTCTTCTTGTTAGTCCCCGTTTCGTTGCGATCGTGAGGATTCGTTCGTCTACGCTTGGTTCGTCTTCGTGGCTTCATCTTCTTCATGGACTCGTTCTTCTTCCTAGCGGGATTTCAGGCAAGATAACCGCTACCCTGGATCTCACTACTATCATTGCTATGCTAGTTGCTTCGTTCTATCGCTATGCTGCGCTACCTATCATTTGTTCCTCAAGCCTCCCAAATTGCCATGTCAGCCTCTAACCTTTTGCACCCTTCCTAGCAAACCATTGTTTGGCTATGTTACCGCTTTGCTCAGCCCCTCTTATAGCGTTGCTAGTTGCAGGTGAAGATGAAGTTTGTTCCTTGTTGGAACATGGAGATGTTGTTCCTTGTTGGAACATGTTTACTTGTTGGGATATCACAATATAACTTATTTAATTAATGCATCTATATACTTGGTAAAGGGTGGAAGGCTCGGCCTTATGCCTGGTGTTTTGTTCCACGCTTGCCGCCCTAGTTTCCGTCATATCGGTATTATGTTCCCGGATTTTGCGTCCCTAAAGCGGTCGGGTGATTTATGAGACCCCCTTGACAGTTCGCTTTGAATAAGACTTTTCCAGCAAGGCCCAACATTGGTTTTACCATTTGCCTGACCTATTACCTTTTTCCCTTGGGAGTCGCGATCCCAAGGGTCATCTTTATTTTAGCCCCCGGGCCAATGCTTGTCTAAGTGTTGGTCCAAACTAGAACCCTTTGCAGCGCCACCTCGGGAAACTTGAGGGCTGGTTTTAGTTGTACGGACTGCTCATCCGGTCGTGGCACGAGACGAGATCTGGCGGCTACTATCGAGGGTGTCGCACGCGGGATGTCTTGCTGGTCTAGTTTTATTGCTGTCGAAATGTCTTGTAGCCGGATTCCGAGACTGATCGGGTCTTCCGGGAGAAGGAATATCCTTCGTTGATCGCGAGAGCTTATCATGGGCTAAGTTGGGACACCCTGCAGGTATAAACTTTCGAGAGCCGTGCCCGCGGTTATGTGGCAGATGGGAATTTGTTAATATCCGGTTGTAGTAAACTTGAAGCAAACTCTTCTAAAATACACCAACCGTGTGCGTAACTCGTGAGTGTCTCTTTTCGGGGTTGATCGAGAGGAGAACACGGTTTCTGGGTTATGTCTGACGTAAGTAGGAGTTCAGGACCGCTTCTTGATCATTACTAGTTGACGACCGTTCCTTTGTTTCTCTTCTCGCTCTCATTTGCGTATGTTAGCCACCCTATATGCTTAGCCGCTGCTGCAACCTCACCACTTTACCCCTTCCTTACCCACTTAAGCTTTGCTAGTCTTGATACCCATGGTAATGGGATTGCTGAGTCCTCGTGGCTCACAGTTTACTACACCACCAGTTGCAGGTACAGGTTTTGCGATGATCATGACGCGAGAGCGATGTTTGCTTGTATTGGAGTTCTTCTTCTGCTTCTTCTTCGATCGGGGATAGGTTCCGGTCGGCAGCCCGGCTAGCAGTGGTGGATGTCGTTTGAGTTTTGTTTATGTTTCATCCGTAGTCGGATGTTGATCTCTTGTATATGATGTTGATGTATTCTTGTGGCATTTGTGCCTTATGTATGTATCCCTACCTATTATGTAATGTTGATGTAATGATATCCACCTTGCAAAAGCGTCTTCAAGATGCGCTTCTATCCTTGGTGGGACCTTCGAGTTCCTTTAGGATAGGGTCGCATCTTGGGCGTGACACTAGACCTGACTCGAAACTTCACCGCGAAGTCGCCCATCACCACACTTCGGACTTCAAGCGAATCGCATCTCACACCTAGTAAGATACCACCCGATCTTCCTCGCGGAGGGAGGCAATGCCAATCGAAATCAATACCACCCACAAGAGAAGAGAGAAACTGGGGCGCAAAGTTATCTCTACCCGTCTCCGATAGAGCAACAAAATCTAACCTCTGCTCTAAAGCTGTCTCAGCTAGGAATCTTCTTTTAGCCAAGTCCTCCAGACCTCTGCTATTCCAAAAAATTCCTCTCATAATTCATCATGGAATTTTTTCGTGGTTCGAATCCTAGCACTCCTACGAACTGCGGAATCGGGATAGATCTTCCGTTTCCACTTACGCTTAGGTTTACTAAGCTCCATCGCCCGGTCCTCATAACCAGGTTCACAAATATTACTAGCATCATTCTCTAGGGGTACATCATCTTCCTCCGAGTCATGATTGGGGGGTGCTAGATCCGCACACAGATTATCTAGCACTCTAACCCCTAACGCATCAATCTCATCATCATTCATTGGTTTAACTGCTGCAAGATTACGAATAGTCTCTAAGGCCCGTTCCGCCTCCAAATCTAATAGATCATTCACCGAATTGGTAATCTCACTATCCGTAGCACCTAGTGAAACTCCTAATTGGTTTGCATTATTAATAATGTCCTCATTAGAAAAATGCAATAAGGAATTAGATAAGTTGACGGACATACCAGAAGATACAACAGCCTCCTGAAGCTTGGCCGCCCTCATAGCGCATCGCTGCTGCATATCATCCACCTCAGGGATGGCGAGGATGCGAGCACTCATCCGTCTCCCCTCGGAGATAGGGTCCGGGATCCCGCCAAACGCGACAACCTCCTCCCTAGTAAAACCTGGCACTGAATCCCTCAAAGGGTCTGCCGGTGTTACCAGAGAAGGCGTCTGCGGTCTCCCGATCCCCGCAGATGGGTGCCCCACACCAGGGGCCCCGGCCATGGGTAGGAGCGAAGAGGGATGGCGGGGCCGCCTGCCGCACCATCCTCCCACCCCAGCCGCGGCTCGAGACGGATGAGCCATCGGCGAGGAGAGGCGGTCCTCCCGGCACGGGAAGAGGAGGAGACAGGCCTCCTGCCCAAAGACCCCCGACGTTGCTGCCACGGTGGGTACCGCCCCCATCGAATAGCAGGAGCCGAGGCCGCCTGCCTCGGGCTCCCTCTCCCAGCAGCGGCCGACCCCGCGGGTCCGGCTTCACCGACACCACCGGGATCGGGATGGGGATGGGAGAAGCGAGGCCACCTGGCCCGAACCCCCTCCCCCACGACCCATCTCGCCCGCAGTCGCCGACACCGGAAACTAGTCCACGTGAGGCGCTAGGATAATAGAAGCACCCTCCGGCCTCCTCTCCATAGCGCCGACCACAGCCCTAGCCGGTCGTCCAGCAAACAAACCAGCATCTCCCTCAGACTCCAACGGAGGGAGCGTGTGCTCAAGATAATCATCGAGAATCTACCCGGTCACTCCATAGTCAGGAGGTGCCGAGGCTGGCTCAAAAGACCCAAAGCAGAGTAGTCATGGGCACCGCTGGTGGCTGCGGGCTCAGCCCAGTCCCATCCTCAGCGCGTGAGTAGCTGGGTGAGAACCGTTAGACCCCTCTCGCGTGGGCTCATCGGCGGTGCCCCTTGGCCCCCGCATTGCCATCACCGTCGTGCATGTCAACATCGTTTCCAATAACCGCATCAGCAAATAAATCAGTGTCCTCAAACTCGATCTCTAGTGGGAACACCTCTCCCCTATAGGTCCAGTTGACCTTATCAGGCACGAACTCAATATCCAGAACACTCACTAAAAGCCGGGCCACCCCATGGGCACGCGTGAAAGCCATATCCACTTTTTCTGTCTTCCCAACCATGATGCCCATACTAGCCACCACTCGAGCATCCTGCAGAGGCTTAGAAGGAGCCCCTATAAACCGCAACCAGACCTGCGTAAGCGGCTTTCCCTTAGGCTCAACTTGCTTCCACTCGTGGAACTCCAGGATACACTTAGTACCGGGGACTTTACACAAGCCAAAGCTCAACAATCTCTCCAAATCCTCCACAGAAGGGAAATCAACCTTGAAAACCCTGTCCTCGATAAGCACCAACTCCCATCTAAAATCCCCGGGAGCCAACTCCTGAAGCCTCCTCACAATCTGAGCCTCAGTCACCTCGCCCTGGGTCGCTTTCACAATCCCGGTAGTCAAGCTCAGTGGATCTTCCGGGACCTCTCTCGCCGCCGGGGACTCAAAAAACATGAGCTCAGCACAATAGACTCCATAGATGTTAAGCGTCGGAGGAAGGTCACGCAACAACGGACACTCCCCGGAGTCATGTGCAGGCTTGCCGCACGACTCACACAGCTGGGCTACACACTCAGCAATGAAGTGGCCCTTCTCACCACAACGGTAACAAATCATCCTCTCCTTCTTACGTGCATATTTGGACGCCCTCTCGACATCAGACCTGTCGGTAGCCTCATCCACCGTCCCAGCCTCAGGAACCTCAACACTTGCCAAGGCGTTCACCACCTCCATTGCCTGGGAAGGAAGCTCAGTGGAAGTATGGTCAGACTCCACTGTAGACGCCGCAGGAACTGCCCTGGGCGGGGGCGGTCGACGAAATCTCCCCCTGACCCAACCCCGACCACCACGATGGCCACGAAAGCCTCCTCTCTGACGGTGATCCGGGCCAGGAGGCCCCCTCAACAAACCCTCCTGCCGGGCCGAGAAAAGGTCTCTCAGCAGACCCGTCGCTTTGCCAGGCGTAGCCACGACCTCCTCCCGTGGAAGAAGATCCTCGGTGCTGTCCGTCACCATACGCATCATACCCATCATCCCCCACACTGGCCTCGGGGCGGATCATTGGGATTTCTGTTGCTAGAATTCTGCCTCGTCTGCGTCTGCCCCGCGCGGTTTAGAGCCGGCCTTGCGACGTAATGTGGCGGAGGTGTGGTACGAGGCGGACCGCCCGAAGGCGTCTACACCACCCCAAGGGCAGTACCACCGCGGCCAGCCGGAGCCACACCAGCCAGACCCGGCGCAGGAGGCGAAGGCCAGCACGACCAGCTGCCCGGCTGCGACGGGCGCCCGCTCCGGCGCTGGCGGCCTCAACCCGCCCGCCTGCAGCGAGGGGCAGCTGGCACGAGGCCGACGCCTACGATGGCGGCGCCTCGGCCCGGATGACCCAGCGCAACTCCTCCCCCCACCGGCGGCCTCTGTCCGGGCGGTGCCGGGGCTCCGCGCCCAGCACTCGGAGCCGCCCCACCCCTTCCCGCTGAAGTGGTTTTCGTGGCAGGCGGCGGCGCTGCCTGACGGCCATAGCACGCAGGCGGCGGATCCTCCTGCCGCGGGCTCCACAGACCGGGAATCCTCTCGTCCCGAGCTTGTGAACCCTAGTGCTAGCGGGCGACGGCGCACAACACAACGAATCACGATCTCCCTCGTACATGCATGGGAGATCGATATGGGTAGGAGATCGGCCTGGTACAGCATGGGCCTCATACCCATCTGACCCCGGCCCAACTCCTCGCGGACCCGGATCCCTCCGAACCGGCCCAGCCGAACCCAATAGCAGATTCAAACGAAGCGATCTCGCGTTCGAGATCTCGGTCACCGACGCGGCCATCACGGGCGCCGCCGGCGGCTGACGAACGGCGAGCCGCCTCGCATTCTTCCGGTTCGTCACAGTAATCCAAGACTCCGGTCTAATCATATCGAATAACGTAAGGTTTGGAAGACTCACCTTAGGTATGGGAGCTTTCTGAGGCCGGATCGCCGACGCCGCCGTCTTCCGATGAACAACGCGCCGGATCATCTCGATCTTCTCACCCGCGTGAAGACCGATACGAGCCGGATCTTCCGGTGGCAGAACCCGATCGATCGTAGTGGCCACCTCATCTTTGCTATAACCTGAATGGAAAAATTCGCAAATGAGATCCGAAGGGGTGGGAGATGGCGGCGACTCCACCGGCGAAGCATCCCCATCGTCGTCCGCTTCATCCTCGTCGGACTCGGCGAGGGCCCAGAAACGCTCGACCGCGGGCAGAATCTAGAAGGAACGAAACTGAAATGTTTTCTTCTTGGATGGATATTTATCAAATGAAAAAAGAAATAATGTCGGCACAATTAATTTTGACATAACTAGAAGCATGGCCTACCATCTAACTCTGAATTACTAGTTTTTGCATGATGGGTATAGAGATCACGTCCTCTCCTCGTAGTTGTGCATCTAGAGTTAATCATGGATATGAATTGCACTGAAATATGTACGCAATCAATTATAATAATGTTATTGTTGTGGTGCCCGGCAAATTGAACTCCGCTCTCGTAGTTGTGCACTTAACTAAGGTCATGCATAATTAGGAAATGAAGTGGAAACTTTCTGCTTTTCCAAAAGAAAAATGAAAACAAAGAGGAAATATGAAAACGGAAATGGAAATTTGCAAAACGAAAGTAGAAATAAAAAATTTTATGCGAAAATGGAAACAAAAATGAAACGGTGTTTTCCGGTGGAACAGACATGGAAACGAAACTTTCCGCTTCCATAAACATGGATTTTTTTTTAATTTACTATAGGCTTATGGCTGCTTTGTAGCCCAACCACCAAACAACACACAGTGACGCAATGAGTAGAATGGATCATTTGAAACCCAACTTTCACTACCACATATGTACTCAATTAGACCCTATACGCAATTGTCTAGTACTACTGCAATACTACGGTAAGTTAATAACATAATCTTATTATTTTGTAGCCATGTTACCAATTCATAAATTTGGTTGTTTTTGTGTGTATTTTTCTATGATTCAAGGGGCTTTTAAGTTCCAGTCAATGCCCACTTATGTTTCCGTGTCCGCTCTGTATTCGCTCCGTGTCCATTTTCGTATTCATTTCCCGGTTTCTGTATTCGTTTCCGCTTCTACAAAAAAATATGAAACAAATATGGTAGCACTCAGTTCCATCCGTTTCCGCTCCATTTTCATCCCTATGCATACTGGATGATATCAATATTTCCTTAGTGATGCCACATAGGATAATTCGGATGATCTCTTGGAACTTAAGCTAAGACGGTTTTCTCTATCGTTCTAGAAGTCATCTCTTGGTTATTTTAATTCCAGTTTAGTCTGGATTGTAGTTCTACCCATATTTTTTAGTTAGTAACAATTTTTTCGTCCGAATTACCCCTTTAAGCGAAATTTTTTTTGGGTTCTACAGCCTTTTAGTTTATGATAGCAATTTGGCATGTAGGTCTCGGCCGTCGTGCCAGATTCTGGTTTTCCTACTGGCGTTTTTTCATGTGCTCGAGCAGTCGAATGGATTAGCCCTTTTTTCTCACGGTCACCAGGTGTATGTATGCACCTCATCCCTTCATCTAGCTGGTCCCGCCCATCTCTCGCCCAAACCATGCCACCCATTACTTTTTTGGAGGCTATGTGATAATGCAGCAGGCGATCAGCGGTAGGGGAAATGTCGAGGTGATTGCCAGCGGGTCGTGGAGTGGAAGGTGGTGATTGGTACAAAAACTTCTTCCCCTCCCATGTATGATATTGTGGTTATGGTTTCCTCGGGGTTTGTCCATTTGACGTCTCCACTTGTCGAGCTCCATGATGGTGCCGCAGAACGGGGGGAAGTGGACCTCTATGGTTGTTTCTCCCCCTCGTGCTAGACCACGCAATTCACTGCCACCTGTTGTGCTGACTGCCTATGGGATTGGGAGCTCTAAGAAAAGTTGAGCACTCATCTGCTTAATTAACCGATGAAGTAAATCTTTTGCCTCTTTTTCAGAAAAAATGGGAAGAGATTCAGCTCAAATCAATGTACTATGTGTTTCATTTTGCGCCAAGCATCCGTAGAGCATAGCAGGGTGTTTTCTAATGTATCTTACATTATTTTTTCTTTGTGAGGAAAGAGTATCCTGGTTGAGTTGGGAGATTTGGGATAAACAACCATTTGCCACTAATTTGCACCACATGCATTAAGATTTAACAACTGGGTCATTAAAGTAGGAGGCAAAGTGTTTTGCTTTGGTAGAACCCCCGTAAAAATTTACACAAATCTTAAAAGTTACGTAAAAGGGCTATCGCCATATGAGTGTGCAGACTAAATGTATTGAATAGATGGATTTGGATGCAAAAGACTATATTACCCTTTTGAATTGAAGCAGCAACTTCTTATCTTCTCCTTTAGTCTGCATCGAAATTTGTAAATTTGTCTTGTACCGAAGCAAAGTTTGCAAAGCAAATAGCGGCCGATGCAAAACTAGTACTTGTTTATATAATATAAGTGCAATAAGAAGTCAAAATTTGCTAGGCTACCATAGATATATTACCACATGATAGGTCAACGTTGGCTGCAATGGTAATTGTATTGGTGCATTGGTCTACTAGAGGATGAGGTACCGACTTCATCGTGCAGTATTAGAGTTAACATAATCAGATTAATCATCGGTATCTTTTTTGTTGTTGTGGGGAAATCATTTTTTTCTTCGAATGGGCTGCGGGGAATCATCATTATCCTAGGAAAGTAGAAGTGCATGCCCGAAAAATGTCACATTAAAAACACAAAACACATACTATCATACATTATTTATAAGATATAGCCCTATCCGGCATCTCTATAATACATCATACTGGTCTCTACCATGGGGCACAATGAACGAATGAACCTGTTGCCAAATGACACTTTAGTTTCATCAGCTGGAAGAAGCTTATAGACAGAAAGATTCCATCTGATGATCCACCAGGCATAATTAAGGATAATCATATACGCTGTGATCATTTCATCTGCACTCCTAGCTGCAAGGAAAAGATAATACAACTTCGCCTGGCATCATGCATAGTTAAATATCATAGTGATAATGACTTGAACGTGCTAATAAAGCAGCAATGATGTGTAACCTATAAATGGTATGTTCAAAAGCTTGGAGTTAATCTCATGTAGTTGCACCATCTTGAAGCAATACAATAATCTATGAAATAATTTTTTGTGTTCAACAACATAGACTTCATGATCTGAGTGTAAATGGTAAATTCAGTAACCCCGATGACCAAATCACCGAACAAAAGTTAGCTAGGGTAAGTATGCACGAGCAATGTTTTGTTTATTCGCGGATGTATCTCTCTCGGGTGGCCCTCTTGTTTCCACCTCTCCTAGCTCACAGACTCACGGTGATCCTCGTCTGATATAGCTCCACCAGTGGTGAACCAAACAACAGCAAAGTAAGTTATTCTAGCCTGTCGTGGCTTTAATTTGTGTTAGATGGCCAACCAGTCTTATAGAACAGAAAAAAAAAACAGAAGAGGATGTCTTGGTTCTGTCGTGGCTAAGTGTGGCAAAAATGGAAAATACTCTCATCCAATCACAAGTGTGAGATCAAGTTCTGCTCAATAGTTCTGGATCACTCTTTGATAACTACGACTGCCTTTTCCTACCCCATTGTGGCCAAACTCTAGTTGGAAAGCATCAAACCTCATTGTGTCCAATAGTAGTAGCAAGTGCCTCGTCCGGCCCTATCATTGTGGCCAAACTCTAGTTGGAAAGCATCAAACCTCATTGTGGCCAATAGTAGTAGCAAGTGCCTCGTCCGGCCCTATCAGGGGCAAAATCCTTTTTGGAAAAACAAAGCAATTGTTTGTGGACTATTGGCTATGCCTCCGATCCCCATGCAAATAAACCATTTTCTGAGACTTGGGCTGCAGCAAGAAATGCTACCTGATTACTGTGATTAATGCTTACTTCCTAAGCTAATCATAACATAGACTGTCAGCAACTAAGCACTATATTAGTTCCACTTACGTGCAACTAAGAAGGAGCATTGATGATCCATGTGTCTAACCAATTCTAGGTGAGTACAAACGCTGCCCCAAGCTTGATATACTATTACTCCTACCTTGTGTGCATGCTGTAGAAAGTGTGGAATAATGGTACACATGGTGTGCGGTTCTTCTTCTTAGGTCAGATCTAACCGAACCCTCAATAATCCTTAATTCCTCATATTGGCAATTTTTTAGGAGATAAGCCTCAAAAGGTTCCTTTCCTTCTCAAATTTCACCAGGAAACATTCATTCTCCTAAAATTTAATGCTAGCTCTTCTCATTGGAAAAAATGGCATACCAGTTGGCGCGTCACCCGATTGACCTCCCACGGCTATAAATTCCCACCGGCGCCTCACTTAAACCCTAGATATTTCCAGTCGCCGCCCATTTTCCCCAAAAGTCGTCAGAATTGGGCCCGAAATCACCGTTGCCGCCTAATTCGCCACCACCATCGTCCTAATGTCGCCGCTCGATTCATCGTCGTTGCCGCCCTATTCCACACGGCGAGGCTGCTCTCCACACATCGCTTTGCCTACTTCTGCTAACATCTTTGGTCGATCGTCGTGCCAGAAGTCAACGGCGAGATGGAGGAGGCGGAGGAGGAGAAACACCATGCTGCCTTCAAATCGTTGTCGTCACAGGAAGAGGAGGGGGGAAGGATGAGGAGCCCCATGTTAGGGGGCGGTGCATGGCAGCATCAACGTGTTGTCCTTCCACCAGTAGAAGGAGGAGGAGCACTATGCCGTTGAGGCGCAGCTCTCCACCTGCAATTTGTGCTTTGCTTAGCTTTAGTTTTGTGCTTAATGTTTTCTAGTTTTTTGAAATATGATGTTCTGTTATGAACTAGTATGTAAAATTATGCATTATGTGTTCTTAATCTAGTTTCAAATTTGAATTTTGAATGACATGGTTGTGCTCAATTTGGATTTGAGAAATTAAATTTGAGTGTTCGGTTAGCTCTACACATTTTTTAACTCATATTTGAGGAGATAAGATTTGACAAGCAATTTGAAGGGATATCTTTCGAGGGTTCGGTTAGAGTTGCCATTATCTTACCTCATGGCTCATACAATACAAGTAGTAGCATAAAGCTTGAAGATGTATGCGGGTGAGACAACAATATTTGCAACACCTATCCCTCCCCGTAAAGAGAAATAGTAGTTGCTTAGGCTTTTTTGTGTAGTCATCATATCCTGCACGAGTAATTAGCGCACTCGTGGTATTCCCTAACTGAAAACATCCTTTTATAAAGGCATGCATTTTTCTGAGAAAAGTTCATCACATTGGTAGTTTGGTTCAAACATCAGTCTATCATGTCATGTAAATTCAAATCCAGTTTCGACGTTGGGCTTCAAATTGCCATGTGCTTTTGAAGAATTTGCCGTGGAAAAACGTTCGCAAGTGCCAAGCCCCACAGTGAATGTTCGCTCGCTATTGGGGTTCTATTTTATTTAACTATAGAAAGAATATAATGAACCTAAATTTTGTAAAAAAAACTTAGGATTATCAAAATGTTAAACCTCTCTTCCTCTAAATCACTGCATCAGATCAAGTATGTACATATAAGATATAACGCAACAGTGATGCTAAATCTCAGTCGACTTAGACTTTGCGAAGTCTCAGTCGATTCCTGGACCGTTTGATTATTTATCGCATTAAGATTAGCGCATTACTGGGCATGTCGTGCAATAGGCCCGTGTAGAAAACTTCTATGGTTGGGCCGCTCTTTGTTTGTTTTTTCTGTGTCAGAGCAGCAGGCTTGTTTCTGTGATTGGCTGCTGCAGGTCAGGTGAAGGGGCCCTTTTTCTTTGTTTGTCGGAATTTTACCGATATAAAAATGCTTGTCTAAAAAAACAATATAAAAATGTTGTGTTGCAGCCTTTTACAGTGGGAGAAGAAATGGGCATGTGTGACGTTGAACATTTCTTGCGTCGTGTTCTGCCCTCTTTCTACATTTTTATTTTCCTTTTTCCATTATTGTTTCTGGTTCTTTTATTTTATTTTATTGTTTCTTTATTATTATTATAACCTTTTTCCTATTTTTATGTTCACCTTTTGTTAAACAATAAATTTTATTTTTCAAAATGAAAGTATTTGCCATCTGGTCGAACAATCACCTGAATCAGACTTCATAAAGTCTCAGTCGACGAGTCAGTCTTTTGTTCATTTCAAGATTCATGTTGGGTGTGTTTGTCTTTGTTTCGGCCTGTATAAACCGCAGACCAGGCCATTTCCTTTCTTTTGTTTTTCGCTTGGCTTTGTCGCGTGCGAGCGTTGCCTTTTTCTTGTCTTTGCTTGGGCCGCATTTTTTAAGCACCTAACAGGCTTGTTTCTTTCTTTATTTTGTTTCTCTCTCATGTCCAATCAGTTTGCTTCCAATTTTTTTGCTGACGGGCTGTTTTAGGGTGCGTCTGACCCTAAAAATTTGTGTGAGAAAGGATGTGTGATGGCCTGACTTTTTCCGCTTTTATTTGTGTGTTCCTTTTTATTTGCTTTTCCTGTCTCTTTTTTATATTTTTGTAAGTATTTTTAACAAAAAAATAGGCATCCTCGTGTCGTTGATTTTATTTTGCATTTGTATTTTTATCATTTCCCTTTTTCCTTTTTATTTATAGTTTCCTTCTTTTTATTTGCTTTTAAAACATTTTCATTATTTCCTTATTTATTTATATTTCCTTTTTTCTTGCTTTTTAACACATTTCTCTTGTATGCCTGCTATTAGGCACAACTGTAAGTGTCACTATTGACTGTAATGTATTAGTCTTTTGTTGGGAGAAGGGCAATTGCATGTTTGTTGATAGGCACACAAATGCAAGTGTCGTCTTTGACTGCAACTGCTTGTCTTTTAATGCGACCACTTAGTGGTGTTTTGTTGGGGGTGCAGTTGCACATCTACCATTAGGCACACAACTGCAAGTGTCGTCCCCGACTGCAACTCTGTGATGCTTTATCAAGAAAGGGGTAGTTGCATGTCTGTCACTAGGCATGCAACTGCAAATGTCACCCTCGACTGCATCTGCATGTCTTCCACATGGCAGCAACTCAGTGGTGTTTGTCAAGCGGAGGAGAGGCAATTGCATGTCCAATACTAGACACAACTCTGTGGTGTTTTATCAAGGAAAGGGTAGTTGCATGTCTGCCACTAGGCATGCAATTGAGAATGTCACCCTCGACTGCATCTGCATGTCTTTCACATGGTTGCAACTCAGTGGTGTTTGTGGAGCGGAGGAGAGGCAATTGCATGTCCAACACTAGACACGCAACTGCAAGTGTCGCCCCTAAATGCAATTGGAATGTCTTCAATGCGACTGCAACGCTGTACCATTTTTATCAAGTGAGGGTTTAGTTGCATGTTTATCACTAGTTGCACAACTACAAGTGTTGCTCTCAAATGCAACTACATGTCTTCCATGCGGTTCAAACTCAGTGGTGTTTTGTCGGACGGAGGAGTGGCAATTGCATGTCCACCACTATGCATGCAACTGCAAGCATCGTTCCTGACTGCAACTGTGTGTCTTCAACAAGGTTGCAACTTTGTGGTGTTTAGTCAAAGGGGACGGGGCAGTTGTATTATGTCACTAGGGATGCAAGTGCAAGTATCATCCCAGACTGCAACTGCGTATCTTCAATGTGACCACTTAGTGGTGTTTGTAGGGGGGTATAGTTGCATGTCTGCTAATAGGCACACAACTGCATTTCTTGTCCGCGACTGCAACTCTATGGTGTTTTATTAGGGGGGGGGGGGGGGATGTCCACCACTAGGCACGCAACTGCAAGTATCGCCCTCGGCTGCAACTGCATGCCTTCCACGTGGTTGCAACTCAATGGTATTTTGTCGGAGAGGCAATTGCATGTCCACCACTAGACACACAATTGCAATTATCGCCCCCTAAATGCAATTGCATGTCTTCAACGCGGCTGCAACTCTGCATTTTTTGTCACGTGAGGGGTTAGTTGCATGTTTGTCACCACTTCAATTGTCTACTTATTTTCTTTTCTTATTTTTATTTTTGTGTTTGGTTTTTTTCTTTCTTTTCCTACATAGGGTGTATTTATTTATTACAAATCGCGCAATCTAGTTGCATGTCCGCCTCGGCGTGCAATTGCATGTGTTGCACCTCGCATGCAACTGCATAAGCACCAACTTAATGGCGCAAAAAATATTAGAAGTGTGTGGTGTTCCCATATGTGTGTAATTTATTAATTTTTATCTTCCTTTCTTATTTTATTGTATCATTATTTGCACACCCTGCTGGTTGCACATAATTGCGTTATGGTTATATATGTGCAAATATATATATTTTTTCATTTCTTTGTGTTTAAATACTTGTATTTTTTCCTTCAGTATAAAATCAGTATAAGTAGCATGCCCATAGCTCACACGGTCACACCCAACTACAAGCAGCATATAGAAGGATTTTCCGGCAAACAAAAAAAATACAAGAATTTGAACACAACAAAGCTGCATCATTTGTTGAGGCTGAAGCTACCTAGCAAAATACACTTACACGGGAAGTGGTACATCCCAAGTATAAGAAAGAGAAGACAAATCCGGCAACAGCACAACGGTGCACATGAGAAAAAGTAAGACAAAAGCCCAGTAGAAGACCAGGCTAGCCCATCACCAAGGCAACACATAAACATTTTCCAAAACAAAAAGGCCTGGGCTGTACATATGCTGACGTCATCAGTTGACTTAGACTTCGCGAAGTCTCAATTGACTTAGACCTAGACAAACCCATAACGCAACCTAGGTCTCCTGTAATAGGGTACATAGTGGCGAGAGTAAACCAGAGGACCTACGTTTGCATACGCCTCCTTATTTATCTTCGAACGAGGTGGTTCGTTACTGATTAATCTCTACCATATCCTTGTACGTTTGCCACGGAGGCTAGCTAAGCAGTTCAGTTCAGTTGCCCCCTCTGCGACGACAAGATGGCGTCCAGCGCCTCCTTCACCTGGGAGATCTCCGGCGCCCTTCTCCCTTGCGCCGGCCAGAACTCGTCCGTCGCCAGCACTTTGACTTGCAGCTGCAGGAACTTGACGTAGCTGAATGCCTTCTCGAGCATGGTGACCATGTCGACCTTGGTACCGTTGGGAACCAGCTCCTGCAGTGTCCGGAGCCGTTCGCTGATCTTCTCCCGCCGGTTCTGCAACACGGAACGGTACGTTCAGATCCTCCGAAATCCCCAAGGAAACGCAATGATAATGAATTCGAGCAGTACAAAGATTCGGTGCAGAATTTACCTTTGCGGTGAGGCTTTGCGTGTCCCCCTTGGGCGAGGTGGTGGTAGGCGCCGCCGGCTTCGCCTTGCTCGTCTTCCTGCTCGCACCGCACGGCTTCTTGGTGGCCCGCGACTCCGCGTCCTGGTCCTGCACGCGCGCCGCGTACGATCGCTTCGAGGAACCGCGCGCCGGTGCCGCGGCATCGCGCGAGCCGTTGGACGTGCTCGGGAACAGGAGCCCGAACGGCCGCCGAGCGCCGACGGAGCTCTGAGTCAGGCTGAAGCAGCCCGTGGCCGGGTCGAACCCTATGGTCGACGCTGGCGCCGCGTGCTGATGGCCCTGATCTACGTCCATGTCGTCCATCCACGCGTCGCAGTCGGGCTCCTCCTCCGCGACCGCCTGGGCCGCGTGGCCCCGCGCGGCGTGGTCGAACAAGAGCACGGAAGGCCCCGCGCTCGCCCAGCTCGCGCTGTTCTGCACGTAGGCGCTGGCGGCGCCGGCTGGCTCGTCGTGGGCGTAGGCGTAGCCCCGAAGAGCGCCGCCGCGTCGACGCCTCCGAGCAGCGCGTCGTGGCCGCTGTAGGCGAGCGCGTCGAACGCGGATGCTTCGGCGTCGAAGCCGCCGTCGTACATCACCATAGGCTCCCGCACTAACGCCATGATCAGGATCACGTAGCTACAGCCTACAGTACCTAGCTAGCTAGTACTAGTAGTTTCCGTGGGTGACAGCAGCTAAACCAAGCTAGCTATGTGATGTAATCTAGCAGAGTGTTGCACCTCGATCGAGCTCTGCGCTGTGCGATCAGCGGCGAGCTGTGTGCTGCCTTCGCGCCATGCGCCGGCTATATATACTAATACATGCCGCGGCGCGCAGGCCCGGGCCACGGCGGGCACATGGGGGGCCGGTACAACAGAACACTGGGCGTGGGGAGGATTATACAAAGTACATCCGCATTAAATGCTTGAGTTAGCTAGCTGATTGAGCTGCCGATCCTTGCCGTAGCTGTGTCTCCTCTGTTCCCGGAGCGAACCTGAAGAGGAACGGCGATCGGGTTTCGGGCAATCGGGTTTGCACACTGAGTGGAGCTCCGAAATTAGGGAGTGAAGGAAGGATTGTGTGCGCAGTGCGGATCCAGCTGAACTGAAGGAAGAGGAACGGCGACCCGTTTGGGTGGCGGGGAGGCAGGGAGCAGAAGGCGCGGCGGAGGCGACGGGCTCTCCCACGCGCTGCAGATTTGCGGCTCCTCTCTTCTCACGTGGCCATGCCATGCAGCGGCGGGTCAGCTAGGCCGCATATGCCGATTTGCCTTGCCTTCTCATTTGCGGCCATGCAATGCAAATGGGTTTTCTACATTTTCTAGAATGTACTAATGCCTTGATATCGGGAAATACCCTTGGCTCCCGCAGGTATATACACCCTAGATGGGGTATTTTTTTTTAAATAATTAAACAAAAAGTCAAAATAGTTTAAAAGTATTTTTAGATTGGAGAGCGCTCCAGGTGCCTGCAGCGTTGGAGCTCCAAGACGGTGGGGGGCGTCTCGCTGCAGCTGTTC
>JAHIAM010011036.1:0-31501 GCA_021605205.1 Aegilops longissima
CTCAATATGAGGGAAATACTTCGCTACTCTGCTGCATCATCCTCTCCTCTTGGGAAAACCAAAAGCTCGAGGCGTAGCAAGAAGGATTTCGGTGCCGTTCGGGAGTCTCATAAATGTCAACATACCAAGTACCCATCACAATCCCTATCTCTACTTTTACATTATTTGCCATTTGCCTCTCGTTTTCCTGTCCCCACTTCACCCTTGCCGTTTTATTAGCCCTCTCTTTCCCAATCTCCTCCTCTTTTCCGTTGCCTTTTGTTTTGCTCGTGTGTTAGTTTTTCTTGCTTGTCGCTATGTTAAAATTGGGAAATTATAGCGATATGGGATAATAATATCATGGAAAATTCTGAAGCTCCTGTTGAAGAATCCCTACCTATCACACAAAAGATTTGAATCGGTAGCGGTAATATTATTGGAAAAGGAGTTATTCAAGATTTCTTTACTTGTCTTGGTGCTTTACCCTCTATGGGTGGTTCTATTCTCCATAGAACTAGTAGCCTTCTGGGGCTATTGCCATGCTTATCGTTGAACTTGAAATGCAATTTATGCATATACATACATTGGAGAATTTTCCTAGAATTTTCTAATATTGAACACTCCTCTTTAAGCATGCGGTACTATCTTTTGGCTCATGAATTCAGGTTTATAATAAAAGAATCCAAAGAAATCTTTGCGCATTATAGGGTGGGCTGGCGTCCTCCCATAGAATCTATCCTTTTTGATCAAGAAGAACTAATGCGTTTTCAATCTATCGACTATGTTGCTTTCAATGAAAATCTTAGAAAAAGGTACCTACCAATATTTTAATTGATAGAATCTCTGAGCTTAATGATGATTTGGCTATTGAAATAATGAGCTAGGATGCTCTCTTGAGTATAGTCTCCAAGTTCTGTCAAAGAACGCTTATAATGATGAATTGGTTGTGCAATCGAAGGGCGAAGAGGAACCTATACCTCCTAAAATTGATCTTGGGGACTTTTGTCCTATTAAATTTAGCCCTTTTGATTACTTTTGCTTGCCTCAAGAAAACTTGCTGCGAACATAGAGAAATGAAATGAGTTTCACCGATCTATCTTATTACTACGGCACCACTTAGATCTATCCTCGCTTTTATGCCTAGCTAGGCGTTAAACAATAGCGCTTGTTGGGAGGCAACCCAATTTTATTTCTAGTTTTTGTTTTTCTTATGTTTGGAATAAATAATCCATCTAGCCTCTGTTTAGATGTGGTTTTATCTTTTAATAAGTGTTTGTGCCAAGTTAAACCTATTGGATCTTCTTGGATGATAGTTATTTGATCTTGCTGTAATTTCCAAAACTTTGGCTCAATGCCATTTTAAAATTACGAACGTGATAAAATATGATTCAATTGCTCTGATCAATAAACAAATTTTCCAGGTCTTTTTTTGGTAGAATTTTTGAGTTCCAGAAGTTTGCGTTATTCGATTACACAGATTTCTGTTTTGACAGATTCTGTTTTTGTGTTGTTTGCTTATTTGATGAATCTATGGCTAGTAAAATAGTTTTGATCCATAGAAGTTGGAATACAGTAGGTTTAACACCAATATAAATAAAGAATGAGTTCATTACAGTACCTTAAGTATTTTTGTTTTCTTTCTCTGACTCCGAGATTTCTATTTAGTTTTGTGTTGTGAAGTTTTCAAGTTTTGGGTGAATTCTTTTGATGGATTATGGAACAAAGGGTGCGAGCCTAAGCTTGGGGATGCCCATGGCACCCCAAGATAATCAGGACACCAAAATCAAAGCGGGATGCCGGAAGGCATCCCTCTTTAAATCCCTTCCATGGTTTTACTTGGGCTATATTTTTTTCACCACATGATAAGTGTTTTGGGGCGTCTTGTATTATTTGTCTTTGCTTGGTTTTTACCACAATCATCTTTGCTGTACACCCTTTTGAGAGAATACATGAATTGGAATTTGATAGAATACTCTTGTGCTTCCTTATATCTTTTGAGCTTGATAGTTTTGCTCATAGTGCTTCCTTATATCTTTTAGGTGATAATTTTTCTCTAGTGCTTCACTTAGATCTTTTAAACGATGGTGGATTTGTTTTAAAAAACTTGATCTCTCATGCTTCATTAGATTATTTTGGGTCGTTAATAATGGTAATTTGCTTAATGTTAATAACTTGGTATTCAAGATATTGAAACTTTCTTTTGAGTCGTTGAATACTAAGATAAGTTTGATGCTTGATAATTGTTTTGAGATATGAAGATGTGATATTAGAGTCATGCTAGTTGAGTGTTGTGAATTTAAAGAATACTTGTGTTGAAGTTTGTGATTCCGTAGCATGCGTTATGGTGAACCGTTATGTGATGAACTTCGGGCATGATTTATTTATTGATTGTCTTCCTTATGAGTGGCGGTCGGGGACGAGCAATTTTTCCTACCAATTATCCCCTAGGGCATCGTGTAATACTTTGCTTTGATAACTTCGATTTTTGCAATAAGTATATGTTCTTTATGACTAATGTTGAGTCCATGGATTATCGCTTTTCTCCCATCCTTCCCCATTGCTAGCCTCTAATACCATGCACTTTTTGCGGTATCATAACCCATATATATTCCTCAAAAAGCCACCATACCTACCTATCATGGCATTTCCATAGCCATTCGAGATATATTGCCATGCAACTTTCCATCGTTCCGTTTATTATGACGCTCCATCATTGTCATATTGTTAGCATGATCATGTAGTTGACATCGTATTTGTGGCAAAGCCCCGTTCATAATTCTTTCATACATGTCACTCATGAATCATTGCATATCCCGGTACACAGCAGGAGGCATTCATATAGAGTCATATTTTGTTCTAAGTAGTTGTAATTGTTGAGTTGTAAGAAAATAAAAGTGTGATGATCATCATTATTAGAGCATTGTCCCAAGTGAAAGGATGATGGAACTATGATTCCCCCACAAGTCGGGATGAGACTCGAGATGAAAAATTTAAAAATAAAATAAAATAAAAGAGGCCAAAAAAAGAGAACTAGTGGGAATTTTTCATTCTGAACTTGGCTTGTATATTCAATGATGGAAGCTATCAAATGCCCTAGGTCTTCGTGAGCAAGCGAGTTGGATGCACACCCACTTAGTTTCTTTTGTTGAGCTTTCATACTTATAGCTCTAGTGCATCCGTTTATGGCAATCCCTACTCCTCATTGATATCTATTGATGGGCATCTCCATAGCCCGTTGATCGCCTAGTTGATGTGAGACTATCTTCCTCTTTTTGTCTTCTCCACAACCACCATTCTATTCCACATATAGTGCTATATCCATGGCTCACGCTCATGTATTTGTGAAGATTGAAAAGTTTGAAAATGTTAAGTATGAAACAATTGCTTGCTTGTCATCGGGTTGTGCATGATTTAAATACTTTGTGTGGGAAAGATGGAGCATAGCCAGACTATATGATTTTGTAGGGATAACTTTCTTTGGCCATGTTATTTTGAGAAGACATAATTGCTTAGTTAGTATGCTAAGTATTATTATTTTTATGTCAATATGAACTTTGTCTTGAATCTTTGGGATCTGAATATTCATACCATGATTAAGAAGATTTACATTGAAATTATGCCAAGTATCACTCCATAAAAATTCTCTTTTTATCATTTACCTACTAGGGAGAGCAGGAATTAAGCTTAGGATGCACGATCGTCTCAACGTATCTATAATTTTGATTGCTCCATGCTACTTTATCTATTGTTTTGGACTATATTGGGCTTTATTTTCCACTTTTATATTACTTTTGGACTAACCTATTAACGGAGGCCCAGCCAATTGCTGTGTTTTTTGCCTTTTCAGTGTTTGAAGAAACAGAATATCAAAGTCCAGCGAATGAAACCTTCGAACGTGATTTTCTCACGAGCGTGATCCAGGAGACTTGGACTCCAGAAAGCAGAGCGGTCACGAGGTGGGCGCGCCCCCTGGCCTGCCTCGTGGGCCCCTGTTGCTCCACCGACGTACTCCTCCTATATATACCTCGTACCCCCAAGCGATCGAGACGAGCCAAAACCTAATTCCACCGCGCCTTCTTGTATCCACGAGATCCCATCTTGGGGCTGTTCGGAGCTCCGCCGGGCATCCACCTGGAGGCTTCTACATCAACACCATAGCCTCTCGATGAAGTGTGAGTAGTTTACTTCAGACCTTGGTCCATAGCTAGTAGCTAGATGGCTTCTTCTCTTTTGGATCTCAATACAATGTTCTCCCCTCTCTCGTGGAGATCTATTCGATGTAATCTTCTTTTGCGGTGTGTTTGTTGAGACCGATGAATTGTGGGTTTATGATCCACTTATCTATGAATAATATTTGAATCTTCTCTGAATTCTTTTATGTATGATTGAGTTATCTTTGCAAGTCTCTTCGAATTATCCGTTTGGTTTGGCCAACTAGATTGGTAGTTCTTGCAATGGGAGAAGTGCATAGCTTTGGGTTCAATCTTGCGGTGTCCTTACCCAGTGACAGAAAGGGTTGCAAGGCACGTATTGTATTGTTGCCATCGAGGATAACAAGATGGGGTATTTATCATATTGCATGAATTTATTCCTCTACATCATGTCATCTTGCTTAAGCGTTACTCTGTTTTTAACTTAATAGCTGTCGATGAGTGGAGTAATAGTAGTAGATGCAGAATCGTTTGATCTACTTGTCTCGGACGTGATGCCTATATACATGATCATACCTAGATATACTCATAACTATGCTCAATTCTGTCAATTGCTCAACAGTAATTTGTTCACCCACCGTAGAATACTTATGCTCTTGAGAGAAGCCACTAGTGAAACCTATGGCCCCCGGGTCTATTCTCATCATATCAATCTCCATCACTTTATACTTGCTTTGTTTTTACTTTGCTTTTTACTTTTCACTTTGCATCTCTATATACCAAAAATACCAAAATATTATCTATCAGATCTCACTCTCGTAAGTGACCGTGAAGGGATTGACAACCCCTAATCGCGTTGGTTGCGGTAGCTATCGTTTTGTGCAGGTACGAGGGACTTGTGCGTGGCCTCCTATTGGATTGATACCTTGGTTCTCAAAAATGAGGAAATACTTACGCTATTCTGCTGCATCATCCTCTCCTCTTGGGAAAACCAGCATAGCTCAAGGAGCGTAGCGGAGACGTGCCGAGCTGAGCGATATCTGCGAGATCACGGAGGTGCCGTAAAGTTTGGTACTAGGATCCGATTACGTCGTGAGCGTGCAACTACATCAGCAGCGTTGTCGCCGCGTACGCTTTAAGTCACAGTGCGTAGACAACGCACTCTCCCCTCGTTGCCATCATCACCATGATCTTTAACGTGCGGCGTAGGATTTTTTAAATTACTCGTTTCCCCAACACTCTCACTTAGATAGACATCCTCTAATCATCCTAAGTGATCCGTGATCCATATCAACTAAACCATGTCGATCATCACGTTGAGATGGAGTATTTTCAATGGTGGACATCACTATGTTTATCATATCTATATGATTACGCTTTAACTTCGGTCTCGGTGTTCGAGGCCATATCGCATATGCTAGGCCGTCAAGTTAAACCAGTATTCTGCGTGTAAAGCGGCGCACCATTTTGTGACGTAGAGCTTATCACCCGATCATCAGCGTGGTGTCTGACGCGACGAACTTTCGCCATGGTGCATACTAGGGAACACTTGTACCATGAAATTTAGTGAGAGATCATCTTATAATGCTACCGCCATACTAAGCAAAATAAGATGCATAAGGATAAACATCACATGCAATCAATATAAGTGATATGTTATGGCCATCATCATCTTGTGCTTTGATCTCCATCTCCAAAGCACTATCATGATCCCATCGTCACCTAACGACACCTTGATCTCCATCCACCATTGTCATCTTGCCAACTATTGCTTCTCGACTATCGCTACCGATTAGTGATAAAGTAAAGCACTTACATGGCGATTGGATTTCATACAATAATCCGACAATAGTATGGCTCCTACCGAGTTGCCGATAACTCTGTTACAAAACATGATCATATCATACAATAATTTAGCATCATGTCTTGACCATATCACATCACAACATGCCCTGCAAAACAAGTTAGTCGTCCTCTACTTTGTTGTTGCAAGTTTTATGTATGGCTGCTACGGGCTGAGCAAGAACCGTTCTTACCTCGCATCAAAGCGCAATGATTTTTAAATCAAGTATGTGTTGTTTATCCTTCAACAAGGACCGGCGTAGCCACTCGATTCAACTAAAGTTGAAGCCGACACCCGCCAGCCACGTAATGTGCGAAAGCACGTCGGTAGAATTGATCTCGGCGTAAGCATCTGTATAATGTCGGGCGCTTCATCCAACAATACCGCCGAATCAAAGTATGACATGCTGGTAAGCGGTATGACTATTATCTCCCACAACTCACTTGTGTTCTACTCGTGCATATAACATCTAGCATAAACCTGGCTCGGATGCCCTTTGTTGGGGAACGATGGTGAAATTTTCCTACGCACATGCAAGATCATGGTGATGCATAGCAGAGGAAGTGTTGTTCCGCGTTGCCCTCGTAGACCGTGTGAGCGTTATGACAACGCGGTTGATGGTCGTACTTCTTCACGCCGACCCGATCCTGCTTTTGAAAGTCACGGCACCTCCGCGACCTGCACCACGTTGGCTCGGTGGCGTCCCACGAACTCTAGATCAGCTGGCGTTGAGGAGGGCTTCGTCGGCATGGCGGCGTAATGCGGTGATGATGAAGCTACGATGCAGGGCTTCACTAAACCTTTAGCGATGGCCCGAGTGGATTATGGTTGAGGGCACCTCACACCGCCTAAGAGATCAATGATCAACTTGTGTGTCTATGGGTGCCCCCTCCCGTATATAAAGGAGGGAGGAGGAGGCGGCCGGCCTAGGGGCCGCAAGGAAGGGAGAGTCCTCTACTTGTCGGAGTAGGACTCTCCCTCAAGTCCAACTAGGAGGAAGGGGAAGGAGCGACAGAGAGAGGGAGGGAAGAGGCGCACACCTCCTTGTCCAGTCGGACTCCTCAGGGTGGCGGCCAGCCTAAACCCCTCCTCTCTCTCTCTAGCGCCCATGTTGGCCCATCAGTTCCCCAGGGGTTGGTAACCCCGGCACTCCGATAATTATCCGGTGACCCCGGAATGTTGGGGCTTGCAGAAATTTAAAATTTTCTCATCACCAAGATCAATCTATGGAGTCATCTAGCAGCGAGGAGTGCATCTACATACCCTTGTAGATCGCGGCGAAGCGTTCAAGAGCGGGGTTGATGGATTTGTACTGTCGTGATCCGTCACACCGATGATCCTAGCGTCGAGCAGAACCTCGCGTTCAACACACGTGCGGTTGGGAGGCGTCTCCTCCTTCTTGATCCAGCAAGGGAAGGAGGTTGATGGAGATCCAGCACACAACTGACGTGGTCTGGAAGCGAGGATCTCGGCAAGGCCGTAAGCTCAGCGAGAGGAGAGGTGTTATAGGGGAAGAGGGGCGCGAGGGCAGGTGCAGCCCTCCCTCCCCTCTATATATAAGGGCCTAGGCGCCCCTAGAGATCCAATCTCAGGCGGCAGCCAAGGGGTGCCCCCCAAGTCGGTGGGGCGCCCCACCCCGGGGTTTCAACCCTAGGCGCGGGGGAGGCCCATGGGGCGCACCAGCCCACCGGGGCTGGTTCCTTCCACTTCAGCCCATGGGGCCCTCCGGGATAGGTGGCCCCGCTGGTGGACCCCAGGACCCTTCCGTGGGTCTTACAATACCGGTGACCCCAAAACTTTCCGGTGGCTGAGGCTGGACTTCCTATATACAAATCTTTACCTCCGGACCATTCCGAACTCCTCGTGGCGTCAAGGATCTCATCGGGACTCTGAACAAATTTTGGGTTACCGCATACTATTATCTACAACCCTAAGCGTCACCGAACCTTAAGTGTGTAGACCCTACGGGTTCGGAGACTTCGTTGACATGACCGAGCGACTCTCCGGTCAATAACCAACCGGATCTGGATACCCATGTTGGCTCCACATGCTCCTGATCTCATCATATGAACCACGATGTCGAGTTCAATCAATCTCGTCGCAATTCCCTTTGTCTATCGGTATGATACTTGCCGAGATTCGATCGTCGGTATACCGATACCTTGTTCAATCTCGTTCTTGCAAGTCTCTTTACTCGTTCTGTAACACATCATCCTGTGAACAACTCTTTGATCACATTGAGCTCATTGTGATGATGTCCTACGAGTGGGCCCAGAGGTACCTCTCCGTCTGCGGAGTGACAAATCCAGTCTCGATTCGGTAACCCCAGAACACTTTTGGAGATACGTAGTGTACCTTTATAGCCACCCGATTCGTTGTGGTTTGGTACTCCCAAAGCACTCCTACGGTATCCGGGAGTTGCACGATCTCATGGTCTAAGGAAATGATACTTGACATTAGAAAAGCTCTAGCGAACTACTACGATCTTGTGCTATGCTTAGGATTGGGTCTTGTCCATCACATCATTCTCCCAATGATGTGATCCGTTATCAATGACATCAAATGTCCATGGTCGGAAACCGTAACCATCCATTGATCAACGAGCTAGTTAACTAGAGGCTCACTAGGGACATGTTGTGGTCTATGTATTCACACATGTATTATGATTTCGGATAACACAATTATAGCATGAACAATAGAAAATTATCATGAACAAGGAAATATAATAATAATCATTTTATTATTGCCTCTAGGGCATATTTCCAATAGTCTCCCACTTGCACTATAGTCAATAATCTAGTTACATAGTGATGAATCGAACACACATAGAGTTCGGTGTTGATCATGTTTTGCTTTCATGGAAGAGGTTTAGTCAGCGGATCTGCGACATTCAGATCCGTATGCACTTTGCAAATATCTATGTATTCATCTTGAACATTTTCACGAATGGAGTTGAGCGGCGCGCTTGATGTGCCCTGGTCTTCTTGCGAAACACAGGCTCCTGGCAAGGAGTAATGGCTCGGTGTTGTCACGAGGAAAGTCATCGGCCCGGCGCATGGGGATAACTCCTAGGTCGATAATGAACTCCTTCATCCAGATTGCTTCATGTGCTGCCTCCGAGGCTGCCATGTACTCCGCTTCATGTAGATCCATACGGCGCTTTGCTTTGCTGCACCGCTTCTTGCCCCACCATTCAAAATATACGTATCCAGTTTGTGACTTAGAGTCATCCGATCGTGTCGAAGCTAAGCGTCGGCGTAGCCCTTAGCAGAGCTCTTCGTCACCTCCATAAGCGAGAAACATAGCCTTAGTCCTTTTCGGGTACTTCAGGATATTCTTGACAGCTGTCCGTGTTCCATGCCGGATTACTTTGGTACCTTCCTACCAAACTTACGGCAAGGTTTACATCAAATGCAGTACACAGCATGGCATACATGATAGACCCTATGGCGAGGCATAGGGGCGACACTCATCTTTCTCTATCTTACGTAGGTGGTGGGACATTGAGGCGAGCTCAATTTCACACTTGCAACACAGGCAGAACCCCTTCTTGGACTGATCCATATTGAACTTCTTCAATATCTTATCAAGGTATTGATTTGTGAAAGACCTATGAGGTCTCGATCTATCTCTATAGATCTTGATGCCTAATATGTAAGCAACTTGTCCAAGGTCCTTCATTGAAAACACTTATTCAAGTAGGCCTTAATGCTGTCAAAAGTTCTATATAATTTCCCATCAAAAGTATGTAATCTACATATAATATGAGAAATGCAGTGAGCTCCCACTCACTTTCTTGTAAATGCAGGCTTCTCCATAAGTCTGCATAAACTAAACGCTTTGATCATTTCATCAAAGTCAATGTTCCAACTCCGAGATGCTTGCAGCCCATAGATGGAGCTTTGGAGCTTGCATACCTTGTTAGCATTCTTAGGATCGACAAAACCTTCGGCTGCATCATATACAATTTCCTTCCAAAGCCGTTAAGGAATGCCGTTTTGGCGTCCATTTATATATCGTGTCGTAGAATGCGGCAATTGCTAACATGATTCAGAGCGGACTTAAGCGCTACGGGTGAGAAAGTCTCATCGTAGTCAACCCCTTGAACTTGTCGATAACCCTTAGCGACAAGTCGAGCTATATAGATGGTAACATTACCATCCGCGTCCGTCTTCTTCTTACAGATCCATTTTTTCTATCGCTCGCCGATCATCGAACAAGTCTGTCAAAGTCCATACTTTGTTTTCATACATGGATCCTATCTCGGATTGCATGGCTTCAAGCCATTTGTTGGAATCTGGGCCGCCATCGCTTCTTCATAGTTCGAAGGTTCATCGTTGTCTAACAACATGATTTCCGGGACAGGTTGCCGTACCACTGCAGTGCGAGCGTGTCCTTAATGGACCACAGTTCATAGCAACTTGATCGAAGTTCTTGATCATCATCATTAACCTCCTCTAGCGGTCGGAGCACCATAGGAACATCTTCTGAGCTGTGCTACTACGCTTCAAGGCGTTACTTCATCAAGTTTCACTTTCCTCCACTTACTTCTTTGAGAGAAACTCTTCCTCGAGAAAGGACCCGTTCATGGCAACAAAGATCTTGCCTTCGGATCGAGGTAGAAGGTATACCCAATGGTTTCCTTAGGGTATCCTATGAAGACTCATTTTCCGACTTGGGTTCGAGCTTTAGGGTTGAAGTTTCTTGACATAAGCAGCATCCCCAAACTTTTAGAAGCGACAGCTTAGGTTTCTTCCCAAACCATAATTCATACGGTTATCGTCTCAGCAGTTCGATGAAGCCCTATTTAAAGTGAATCTGGCGGTCTCTAAAGCATAGCCCCAAAATGAGAGCGGTAAATCGGTGGCGACATCATAGATCGTACTATATCCAATAGCGTGCGATTTGACGTTCGTACACACCGTTCTGTGAGGAGGTGTTCTAGGCGTGAGTTGTGAAACGATTCCACATTTCCTTAACTACGTACCAAATTCGTGACTTAAATATTCTCCCCACAATCTGATCATGAGAACTTTATTTTTGGTCCGCTGATTCTCTACCTCATTCTGAAATTCCTTGAACTTTTCAAGGTCTCGGACTTGTTTCATCAAGTAGACATACCCATATCTACTTAAGTCATCGGTGAGTGAGAACATAGATAGCCTCCATGATCTCAACGCTCATTGGACCGCACACATCGGTATGTATGATTTCCAATAAGTTGGTTGCTCGCTCCATTATTCCGGAGAGCGGTCTTGGTCATTTACCCATGAGGCATGGTTCATGCGTGTCAAATGATTCATAATCAAGAGACTCCAAAGTCCATCTGCATGGAGCTTCTTCATCGTTTGACACCAATGTGACCAAGGCAGTGCCACAAGTATGTGGGACTATCGTTATCAACCTTACATCTTTGGTATTCACACTATGAATATGTGTTACATCACGTTAAAGATTCATTAAGAATAAACCATTGACCAGGTGAGGCATGACCATAAAACATATCTCTCATATAAATAGAACAACCATTATTCTCGGTTTAAATGAGTAGCCATCTCGTGATAGCGATATCCAGATACAATGTTCATGCTCAAAGCTGGCACTAAATAACAATTATTGAGGTTTAAAACTAATCCCGTAGGTAAATGTAGAGATAAGCGTGCGAGCGGCGTCATCGACCTTGGAACCATTCCCGACGCGCCGTCACCTCGTCGCCGCTTGATCTCCGCTTATTCCGCAGCTCCTGTTTGAGTTACAAATATGAGCAACGCGCAGTATGAAATACCCAGGAGCTACTCTGATCTTGGTAAGGTACACATCAATTACATGTATATCACATATACCTTTGGATTCTGCTTCGGTGACCATTTCCTTGCAATGGCTTTTCGATCTCGGGCTTGGGTCCATGCTTTGGCTTCTTCGGCAAGCGGCTTATCGGTAGCGGCAACTCCCTTGCCGTCCTTCTTGAAGTTCTTATTACCCTTGCCTTTCTTGAACTTAGTGGTTTTATTCACCATCAACACTTGATGTTCCTTTTGATCTCCACCTCCGGTGATTTCAGCATTGAATATACCTCGAGGAATGGTCTTTTGATCCCTGCATATTGAAGTTCATCACAAAGCTCTTGTGGCTAGGTGGGAGGCGATGAAGGATTACATGACCGCATCATCCGGAGATTAACTCCCGGCTGAGATAGCGATTGTACCTTGGACATTTTGAGTATGTGCTGCTGGCAGAACTATTCTCCTCCATCTTACAACTATAGAACTTGTCGGAACTTCATCTCTCAACGGGCATGAGCTTGGAAACCATTTTCAGCTCTTGGAACATCTCATATGCTCCGTGCTGCTCAAAATGCTTTGGAGCCCGGTTCTAGCTGTAAAGCATGCGCCTTGAACAGGGAGTAATCATCACTAGCGGCCGAGCGTTCATAACGTCTTGAGTTCTGGGAAAGCAGTGCTTCACCTAGCGGTGCATCTAGGACATATGCTTTCTTGGCAGCTATGAGGATGATCCTCAAGTTCGGACCCGATCCGTGTAGTTGCTGCCATCGTCTTTCAGCTTGGTTTTCTCTGAGCAGCGTTGAAGTTGAGGCAACATTTGCGTGGGCCATTTGATCTACAAGACATATTGCAAAGATTTTAGACTAAGTTCATGATAATTAAGTTCATCTAATAAAATTATTTGATGAACTCCACTCGAATAGACATCACTCTAGTCATCTAAGTGATACATGATCCAGTCAACTAGGCCGTGTCCGATCATCACGTGAGGCGGACTAGTCATCATCGATGAACATCTTCATGTTGATTGTATCTTCTATCGACTCATGTTCGACCTTCGGTCTCTTGTGTTCGGCCATATGCGTACATGCTAGGCTCGTCAAGTCAACCTAAGTGTTTTGCATGTAAATCTGGCTTACACCGTTGCATGTGAGCGTTAGAATCTATCACACCGATCATCACATGGTGCTTTAAGACAACGAACTTTATAGCGGTATACGAGTTAGGGGAACACTTTCTTGAAATTATTATGAGGATCATCTTATTTACTACCGTCGTTCTAAGCAAATAAGATGCAAAAACATGATAAACATCACATGCAATCAAATAGTGACATGATATGGCCAATATCATTTTGCTCCTTTGATCTCCATCTTGAGCGCCATGATCATCATCGTCACGGCATGACACCATGATCTCCATCATCATTATCTCCATCATCGTGTCTTCATGAAGTTGTCGCCAACTATTACTTCTACTACTGGCTAACGGTTTAGCAATAAAGTAAAGTAATTACATGGCGTTATTCATTGACATGAGTCATCTAATAAATTAAGACAACTCATATGGCTCCTGCGGTTGTCATACTCATCGACATGCAAGTCGTGATTCCTATTACAAGAACATGATCAATCTCATACATCATATATCATTCATCACATCCTTTTGGCCATATCACATCACACGACATATTGCAAAAACAAGTTAGGCGTCCTCTAATTGTTGTTGCAAATTTTTTAAGCTGCTATAGGTTTCTGCAAAGAGCGTTTTTACCTCGCCAAAACCACAGCGTGATATGCCAATTTCTATTTACCCTTCGCAGGACCCTTTTCATCAAATCGATCCGACTAAAGTGGGAGAGCAGAGACACCCGCCATACCTTATGCACAGCAGTGCATGGTCGGTGGAACTTTGTCTCCGTAAGTGTCGCACGTGTAAGGTCGGTCGGGCCGCTTCATCCCACGATGCAGCTGAATCAAGATAAAGACTAGTAACGGCAAGTAAATTGACAAAATCGGCCCCACAACAACTTGTGTTCTACTAGTGCATAAACTACGCATAGACCTAGCTCATGATGCCACTTTGAGGGGCGTTGCAGAAATTTAAAATTTTCTCGCATCACAAAGATCAATCTATGGAGTGATCTAGCAGCAGAGAGAGGTGCATATACATACCCTTGTAGATCGCATTGGAAGCATTCAAGAGAATGGGGTTGATGGAGTCGTTACTAACGTAAATCCAAATCACCGATCAATCCTAGCGTCGAGCAGGCGGCACCTCGCGTTCAACACCACGTGCGGTTGGGAGGCGTCTCCTCCTTCTTGATCCAGCAAGGGAAGGAGGTTGATGGAATCCAGTGACCTGACAGTGGTCTTTGAAGCAGCGAGGATCTCGGCAGGCCGCGCCAAGCTCAGCGGAGGAGGAGGTGTTATAGGGAAGGAGGCGCGGGGGCATGGGTGCGCAGCCCTCCCTCCCCTCTATATATGGGGCCACAGAGGCGCCCGGCCCCCTAGAGATCCCCAATCTCAAGGGCGGCAGCCAAGGGAACTTGCCCCCAAGTCAGGGTGGGGCGCCCCTTTTGGAGGTTCAACCCTAGGCGGGGGAGACCCAGCAGGAAGGCACCAGCCCCACCGGGGCTGGTTCCCTTCCACTTCAGCCCATGGGGCCCTCAGGATAGGTGGCCCCCACTGGTGGACCCGGGACCCTTCAGGTGGTCTCGGTACAATACAGTGACCCCCAAAACTTTCCCGGTGGCTGAGGCTGGACTTCCTATATAAAATCTTTACCTCAGGACCATTCGGAACTCCTCGTGACGTCAGGGATCTCATCAGGGACTCTGAACAAACTTTTGGTTACCGCATACTATTATATCTACCACCCTAAGCGTCACTTGAACCTTAAGGTGTGTAGACCCTACGGGTTCGGGAGACTTCGTGACATGACCGAGAGCGACTCTCGGTCAATAACCAACAGCGGGATCTGGATACCCATGTTGGCTCCCACATGCTCCTCGATGATCTCATCGTGATGAACCACGATGGTGAGATTCAATCAATCTCGTGCATAATTCCCTTTGTCTATCGGTTATGATACTTCCCGAGATTCGATCGTCGGTATACCGATACCTTGTTCAATCTCGTTCTTGGCAAGTCTCTTTACTCGTTCCTGTAACACATCATCCTGTAACAACTCTTTGATCACATTGAGCTCATTATTGATGATGTGGCTACCAGTGGGCCCATTTGCCTCTCCGTCACGCGGGTGACAAATCCGATCTCGATTCGTGCCAACCCAGAGACACTTTTGGAATACCTGTAGTGTACCTTTATAGCCACCCATTTATGTTGTGGCGTTTGGTACACCCAAAGCACTCCTACGGTTTCCGGAGTTGCACGATCTCATGGTCTAAGGAAATGATACTTGACATTAGAAAAGCTCTAGCGAGACGAACTACGATCTTGTGCTATGCTTAGGATTTGGGTCTTGTCCATCACATCATTCTCCCAATGATGTGATCCGTTATCAATGACATCAAATGTCCATGGTCGGAAACCGTAACCATCCATTGATCAACGAGCTAGTTAACTAGAGGCTCACTAGGGACATGTTGTGGTCTATGTATTCACACATGTATTCTGATTTCCGCATAACACAATTATAGCATGAACAATGAACAATTATCATGAACAGGAAATATAACAATCATTTTATTATTGCCTCTAGGGCAAATTTCCATGATCTCCCACTTGCACTAAGTCAATAATCTAGTTACATTGTGATGAATCGAACACATAGAGTTACGGTGTTGATCATGTTTTGCTTTCATGAAGAGGTTTAGTCAGCGGATCTGCGACATTCAGATCCGTATGCACTTTGCAAATATCTATGTATTCATCTTGAACATTTTCACGAATGGAGTTGGGCGACGCTTGATGCCTGGTCTTCTTGCGAAACCTGGGCTCTTGCTTGGAAGTAATGGCTCGGTGTTGTCCAGGAAGAGTCATCGGCTGACGCATTGGAATAACTCTAGGTCGTAATGAACTCCTTCATCCAGATTGCTTCATGTGCTACCTCGAGGCTGCCATGTACTCCGCTTCACATGTAGATCCATACGGCGCTTTGCTTGCAACTGCACCAGCTTACTGCCCCACCATTCAAAATATACCGTATCCAGTTTGTGACTTAGAGTCATCAGATCTGTGTCGAAGCTAGCGTCGGCGTAACCCTTCTAGCGAGCTCTTCGTCACCTCCATAAACAAACATAGCCTTAGACCTTTTCGGTACTTGGATATTCTTGACCGCTGTCCGATGTTCCATGCGGGATTACTTTGGTACCTTCCTACCAAACTTACGGCAAGGTTTACATCAAGTCTGGTACGCATGGCATACATGATAGACCCTATGGCGAGGCATAGGGGCGACACTCATCTTTTCTCTATCTTCTGTCGTGGTGGGACATTGAGCCGAGCTCAATTTCACCTTGCAACGAGCAAGAACCCCTTCTTGGACTGATCCATATTGAACTTCTTCAATATCTTATCAAGGTACATGATTTGTGAAAGACCTATGAGGCGTCTCGATCTATCTCTATAGATCTTGATGCCTAATATGTAACAACTTGTCCAAGGTCCTTCATTGAAAAACACTTATTCAAGTAGGCCTTAATGCTGTCAAAAAGTTCTATATAATTTCCCATCAAAAGTATGTAATCTACATATAATATGAAAATGCAACGAGCTCCTCACTTTCTTGTAGCGGGCTTCTCCATAAGTCGCATAAAGCAACTTTGATCATTTCATCAAAGTCAATGTTCCAACTCAGATGCTTGCACCAGCCCATAGATGGAGCTTTGGAGCTTGCATACCTTGTTAGCATTCTTAGGATCGACAAAACCTTCCGGCTGCATCATACAATTCTTCCTTAAGAAAGCCGTTAAGGAATGCCGTTTGGCGTCCATTTGCCATATCGTAATCGTGAAATGCGGCAATTGCTAACATGATTCAGGCGGACTTAAGCTGCTACGGGTGAGAAGTCTCCGTAGTCAACCCCTTGAACTTGTCGATAACCCTTAGCGACAAGTCGAGCTTTAGATGGTAACATTACCATCACGTCCGTCTTCTTCTTACTGAATCCATTTATTTTCTATCGCTGCCGATCATCGGGCAAATCGTCAAAGTACATACTTTGTTTTCATACATGGATCCTATCTCGGATTGCATGGCTTCAAGCCATTTGTTGGAATCTGGGCCCGCCATCGCTTCTTCATAGTTGAAGGTTCATCGTTGTCTAACAACATGATTTCCAGGACAGGGTTGCCGTACCACTCTGCAGTGCGGAGCGTGTCCTGTGGACCACGAGTTCGATAGCAACTTGTGAAGTTTGATCATCATGATTAACCTCCTCTCTGGCGGTGCGGGCCACAGAGACATCTTCACGAGCTGTGCTGCTTTACCTTCAGAGCGTACTTCATCAAGTTCACTTTCCTCCCACTTACTTCTTTAGGAGAAACTCTTCCTCGAGAAAGGACCCGTTCATGGCAACAAAGATCTTGCCGGATCTGAGGTAGAAGGTATACCCAATGGTTTCCTTAGGGTATCCTATGAAGACTCATTTTCCGACTTGGGTTCGAGCTTTGGGTTGAAGTTTCTTGACATAAGCATCGCATCCCCAAACTTTTAGAAGCGCGGCTTAGGTTTCTTCCCAAACCATAATTCATACGGTGTCGTCTCAGCAGTTCGATGAAGCCCTATTTAAAGTGAATGCGGCGTCTCTAAAGCATAAAATGAGAAGCGGTAAATCGGTGGCGACATCATAGATCGTACTATATCCAATAGCGTGCGATTACGATGTTCGTACACACCGTTCTGCGGAGGTGTTCTGGCGGCGTGAGTTGTGAAACGATTCCACATTTCCTTAATTGCGTACCAAATTCGTGACTTAAATATTCTCCCCACGATCGATCATGAGAACTTTATTTTTCGGTCACGCTGATTCTCTACCTCATTCTGAAATTCCTTGAACTTTTCAAGGTCTCGGACTTGTGTTTCATCAAGTAGACATACCCATATCTACTTAAGTCATCGGTGAGAGTGAGAACATAGCGATAGCCTCCATGATCTCAACGCTCATTGGACCGCACACATCGGTATGTATGATTTCCAATAAGTTGGTTGCTCGCTCCATTGTTCGGAGAGCAGTCTTGGTCATTTTACCCATGAGGCATGGTTGAGCGTGTCAAATGATTCATAATCAAGACTCCAAAAGTCCATCGCATGGAGCTTCTTCATGCGTTTGACACCAATGTGACCAAGGCAGCGATGCCACAAGTATGTGGGACTATCGTTATCAACCTTACATCTTTTGGTATTCACACTATGAATATGTGTTACATCACGTTCGAGATTCATTAGAATAAACCATTGACCAGCGGGGCATGACCATAAAACATATCTCTCATATAAATAGAACAACCATTATTCTCGGTTTAAATGAGTAGCCATCTATGCTTGCGATATCCGGATACAATGTTCATGCTCAAAGCTGGCACTAAATAACAATTATTGAGGTTTAAAACTAATCCCGTGGGTAAATGTAGAGATAGCGTGCGAAATGCGTCATCGACCTTGGAACCATTCCCGACCATAGTCACCTCGTCCTTCGCCGGTCTCCGCTTATTCGCAGCTCTGTTTGAGTTACAAAGATCTTTTAAACGATGGTGGATTTGTTTTAAAGAAACTTGATCTCTCATGCTTCACTTAGATTATTTTGAGAGTCGTTAATAGCATGGTAATTTGCTTAATGTTAATATACTTGGTATTCAAGATATGAAACTTTCTTTTGAGTCGTTGAATACTAAGATAAGTTTGATGCTTGATAATTGTTTTGAGATATGAAGATGGTGATATTAGAGTCATGCTAGTTGAGTAGTTGTGAATTTAAGAATACTTGTGTTGAAGTTTGTGATTCGTAGCATGCGTATGGTGAACCGTTATGTGATGAACTCGGAGCATGATTTATTTATTGATTGTCTTCCTTATGAGTGGCGGTCGGGGACGAGCGATGGTCTTTCCTACCAATCTATCCCCTAGGAGCATCGTGTAATACTTTGCTTTGATAACTTCTAGATTTTTGCAATAAGTATATGAGTTCTATGACTAATGTTGAGTCCATGGATTATCGCTTTTCTCCCATCCTTCCACCATTGCTAGCCTCTAATACATGCACTTTTTGCGGTATCATACCCATATATATTCCTCAAAACAGCCACCATACCTACCTATCATGGCATTTCCATAGCCATTCCGAGATATATTGCCATGCAACTTTCCATCGTTCGTTTATTATGACGCTCCATCATTGTCATATTGTTAGCATGATCATGTAGTTGACATCGTATTTGTGGCAAAGCCACGTTCATAATTCTTTCATACATGTCACTCATGATTCATTGCATATCCCGGTACACAGCAGGAGGCATTCATATAGAGTCATATTTTGTTCTAAGTAGTTGTAATTGTTGAGTTGTAAGAAAATAAAAGTGTGATGATCATCATTATTAGAGCATTGTCCCAAGTGAAAGGATGATGGAACTATGATTCCCCCACAAGTCGGGATGAGACTCGAGATGAAAAATTTAAAAATAAAATAAAATAAAAGAGGCCAAAAAAAGAGAACTAGTGGGAATTTTTCATTCTGAACTTGGCTTGTATATTCAATGATGGAAGCTATCAAATGCCCTAGGTCTTCGTGAGCAAGCGAGTTGGATGCACACCCACTTAGTTTCTTTTGTTGAGCTTTCATACTTATAGCTCTAGTGCATCCGTTTATGGCAATCCCTACTCCTCATTGATATCTATTGATGGGCATCTCCATAGCCCGTTGATCGCCTAGTTGATGTGAGACTATCTTCCTCTTTTTGTCTTCTCCACAACCACCATTCTATTCCACATATAGTGCTATATCCATGGCTCACGCTCATGTATTTGTGAAGATTGAAAAGTTTGAAAATGTTAAGTATGAAACAATTGCTTGCTTGTCATCGGGTTGTGCATGATTTAAATACTTTGTGTGGGAAAGATGGAGCATAGCCAGACTATATGATTTTGTAGGGATAACTTTCTTTGGCCATGTTATTTTGAGAAGACATAATTGCTTAGTTAGTATGCTAAGTATTATTATTTTTATGTCAATATGAACTTTGTCTTGAATCTTTGGGATCTGAATATTCATACCATGATTAAGAAGATTTACATTGAAATTATGCCAAGTATCACTCCATAAAAATTCTCTTTTTATCATTTACCTACTAGGGAGAGCAGGAATTAAGCTTAGGATGCACGATCGTCTCAACGTATCTATAATTTTGATTGCTCCATGCTACTTTATCTATTGTTTTGGACTATATTGGGCTTTATTTTCCACTTTTATATTACTTTTGGACTAACCTATTAACGGAGGCCCAGCCAATTGCTGTGTTTTTTGCCTTTTCAGTGTTTGAAGAAACAGAATATCAAAGTCCAGCGAATGAAACCTTCGAACGTGATTTTCTCACGAGCGTGATCCAGGAGACTTGGACTCCAGAAAGCAGAGCGGTCACGAGGTGGGCGCGCCCCCTGGCCTGCCTCGTGGGCCCCTGTTGCTCCACCGACGTACTCCTCCTATATATACCTCGTACCCCCAAGCGATCGAGACGAGCCAAAACCTAATTCCACCGCGCCTTCTTGTATCCACGAGATCCCATCTTGGGGCTGTTCGGAGCTCCGCCGGGCATCCACCTGGAGGCTTCTACATCAACACCATAGCCTCTCGATGAAGTGTGAGTAGTTTACTTCAGACCTTGGTCCATAGCTAGTAGCTAGATGGCTTCTTCTCTTTTGGATCTCAATACAATGTTCTCCCCTCTCTCGTGGAGATCTATTCGATGTAATCTTCTTTTGCGGTGTGTTTGTTGAGACCGATGAATTGTGGGTTTATGATCCACTTATCTATGAATAATATTTGAATCTTCTCTGAATTCTTTTATGTATGATTGAGTTATCTTTGCAAGTCTCTTCGAATTATCCGTTTGGTTTGGCCAACTAGATTGGTAGTTCTTGCAATGGGAGAAGTGCATAGCTTTGGGTTCAATCTTGCGGTGTCCTTACCCAGTGACAGAAAGGGTTGCAAGGCACGTATTGTATTGTTGCCATCGAGGATAACAAGATGGGGTATTTATCATATTGCATGAATTTATTCCTCTACATCATGTTATCTTGCTTAAGGCGGTCGGTGAGTGGAGTAATAGTAGTAGATGCAGAATCGTTTCGATCTACTTGTCTCGGACGTGATGCCTATATACATGATCATACCTAGATATACTCATAACTATGCTCAATTCTGTCAATTGCTCAACAGTAATTTGTTCACCCACCGTAGAATACTTATGCTCTTGAGAGAAGCCACTAGTGAAACCTATGGCCCCTGGGTCTATTCTCATCATATCAATCTCCATCACTTTATACTTGCTTTGTTTTTACTTTGCTTTTTACTTTTCACTTTGCATCTCTATATACCAAAAATACCAAAATATTATCTATCAGATCTCACTCTCGTAAGTGACCGTGAAGGGATTGACAACCCCTAATCGCGTTGGTTGCGGTAGCTATCGTTTTGTGCAGGTACGAGGGACTTGTGCGTGGCCTCCTATTGGATTGATACCTTGGTTCTCAAAAATGAGGAAATACTTACGCTATTCTGCTGCATCATCCTCTCCTCTTGGGAAAACCAGCATAGCTCAAGGAGCGTAGCGGAGACGTGCCGAGCTGAGCGATATCTGCGAGATCACGGAGGTGCCGTAAAGTTTGGTACTAGGATCCGATTACGTCGTGAGCGTGCAACTACATCAGCAGCGTTGTCGCCGCGTACGCTTTAAGTCACAGTGCGTAGACAACGCACTCTCCCCTCGTTGCCATCATCACCATGATCTTTAACGTGCGGCGTAGGATTTTTTAAATTACTCGTTTCCCCAACACTCTCACTTAGATAGACATCCTCTAATCATCCTAAGTGATCCGTGATCCATATCAACTAAACCATGTCGATCATCACGTTGAGATGGAGTATTTTCAATGGTGGACATCACTATGTTTATCATATCTATATGATTACGCTTTAACTTCGGTCTCGGTGTTCGAGGCCATATCGCATATGCTAGGCCGTCAAGTTAAACCAGTATTCTGCGTGTAAAGCGGCGCACCATTTTGTGACGTAGAGCTTATCACCCGATCATCAGCGTGGTGTCTGACGCGACGAACTTTCGCCATGGTGCATACTAGGGAACACTTGTACCATGAAATTTAGTGAGAGATCATCTTATAATGCTACCGCCATACTAAGCAAAATAAGATGCATAAGGATAAACATCACATGCAATCAATATAAGTGATATGTTATGGCCATCATCATCTTGTGCTTTGATCTCCATCTCCAAAGCACTATCATGATCCCATCGTCACCTAACGACACCTTGATCTCCATCCACCATTGTCATCTTGCCAACTATTGCTTCTCGACTATCGCTACCGATTAGTGATAAAGTAAAGCACTTACATGGCGATTGGATTTCATACAATAATCCGACAATAGTATGGCTCCTACCGAGTTGCCGATAACTCTGTTACAAAACATGATCATATCATACAATAATTTAGCATCATGTCTTGACCATATCACATCACAACATGCCCTGCAAAACAAGTTAGTCGTCCTCTACTTTGTTGTTGCAAGTTTTATGTATGGCTGCTACGGGCTGAGCAAGAACCGTTCTTACCTCGCATCAAAGCGCAATGATTTTTAAATCAAGTATGTGTTGTTTATCCTTCAACAAGGACCGGCGTAGCCACTCGATTCAACTAAAGTTGAAGCCGACACCCGCCAGCCACGTAATGTGCGAAAGCACGTCGGTAGAATTGATCTCGGCGTAAGCATCTGTATAATGTCGGGCGCTTCATCCAACAATACCGCCGAATCAAAGTATGACATGCTGGTAAGCGGTATGACTATTATCTCCCACAACTCACTTGTGTTCTACTCGTGCATATAACATCTAGCATAAACCTGGCTCGGATGCCCTTTGTTGGGGAACGATGGTGAAATTTTCCTACGCACATGCAAGATCATGGTGATGCATAGCAGAGGAAGTGTTGTTCCGCGTTGCCCTCGTAGACCGTGTGAGCGTTATGACAACGCGGTTGATGGTCGTACTTCTTCACGCCGACCCGATCCTGCTTTTGAAAGTCACGGCACCTCCGCGACCTGCACCACGTTGGCTCGGTGGCGTCCCACGAACTCTAGATCAGCTGGCGTTGAGGAGGGCTTCGTCGGCATGGCGGCGTAATGCGGTGATGATGAAGCTACGATGCAGGGCTTCACTAAACCTTTAGCGATGGCCCGAGTGGATTATGGTTGAGGGCACCTCACACCGCCTAAGAGATCAATGATCAACTTGTGTGTCTATGGGTGCCCCCTCCCGTATATAAAGGAGGGAGGAGGAGGCGGCCGGCCTAGGGGCCGCAAGGAAGGGAGAGTCCTCTACTTGTCGGAGTAGGACTCTCCCTCAAGTCCAACTAGGAGGAAGGGGAAGGAGCGACAGAGAGAGGGAGGGAAGAGGCGCACACCTCCTTGTCCAGTCGGACTCCTCAGGGTGGCGGCCAGCCTAAACCCCTCCTCTCTCTCTCTAGCGCCCATGTTGGCCCATCAGTTCCCCAGGGGTTGGTAACCCCGGCACTCCGATAATTATCCGGTGACCCCGGAATGTTGGGGCTTGCAGAAATTTAAAATTTTCTCATCACCAAGATCAATCTATGGAGTCATCTAGCAGCGAGGAGTGCATCTACATACCCTTGTAGATCGCGGCGAAGCGTTCAAGAGCGGGGTTGATGGATTTGTACTGTCGTGATCCGTCACACCGATGATCCTAGCGTCGAGCAGAACCTCGCGTTCAACACACGTGCGGTTGGGAGGCGTCTCCTCCTTCTTGATCCAGCAAGGGAAGGAGGTTGATGGAGATCCAGCACACAACTGACGTGGTCTGGAAGCGAGGATCTCGGCAAGGCCGTAAGCTCAGCGAGAGGAGAGGTGTTATAGGGGAAGAGGGGCGCGAGGGCAGGTGCAGCCCTCCCTCCCCTCTATATATAAGGGCCTAGGCGCCCCTAGAGATCCAATCTCAGGCGGCAGCCAAGGGGTGCCCCCCAAGTCGGTGGGGCGCCCCACCCCGGGGTTTCAACCCTAGGCGCGGGGGAGGCCCATGGGGCGCACCAGCCCACCGGGGCTGGTTCCTTCCACTTCAGCCCATGGGGCCCTCCGGGATAGGTGGCCCCGCTGGTGGACCCCAGGACCCTTCCGTGGGTCTTACAATACCGGTGACCCCAAAACTTTCCGGTGGCTGAGGCTGGACTTCCTATATACAAATCTTTACCTCCGGACCATTCCGAACTCCTCGTGGCGTCAAGGATCTCATCGGGACTCTGAACAAATTTTGGGTTACCGCATACTATTATCTACAACCCTAAGCGTCACCGAACCTTAAGTGTGTAGACCCTACGGGTTCGGAGACTTCGTTGACATGACCGAGCGACTCTCCGGTCAATAACCAACCGGATCTGGATACCCATGTTGGCTCCACATGCTCCTGATCTCATCATATGAACCACGATGTCGAGTTCAATCAATCTCGTCGCAATTCCCTTTGTCTATCGGTATGATACTTGCCGAGATTCGATCGTCGGTATACCGATACCTTGTTCAATCTCGTTCTTGCAAGTCTCTTTACTCGTTCTGTAACACATCATCCTGTGAACAACTCTTTGATCACATTGAGCTCATTGTGATGATGTCCTACGAGTGGGCCCAGAGGTACCTCTCCGTCTGCGGAGTGACAAATCCAGTCTCGATTCGGTAACCCCAGAACACTTTTGGAGATACGTAGTGTACCTTTATAGCCACCCGATTCGTTGTGGTTTGGTACTCCCAAAGCACTCCTACGGTATCCGGGAGTTGCACGATCTCATGGTCTAAGGAAATGATACTTGACATTAGAAAAGCTCTAGCGAACTACTACGATCTTGTGCTATGCTTAGGATTGGGTCTTGTCCATCACATCATTCTCCCAATGATGTGATCCGTTATCAATGACATCAAATGTCCATGGTCGGAAACCGTAACCATCCATTGATCAACGAGCTAGTTAACTAGAGGCTCACTAGGGACATGTTGTGGTCTATGTATTCACACATGTATTATGATTTCGGATAACACAATTATAGCATGAACAATAGAAAATTATCATGAACAAGGAAATATAATAATAATCATTTTATTATTGCCTCTAGGGCATATTTCCAATAGTCTCCCACTTGCACTATAGTCAATAATCTAGTTACATAGTGATGAATCGAACACACATAGAGTTCGGTGTTGATCATGTTTTGCTTTCATGGAAGAGGTTTAGTCAGCGGATCTGCGACATTCAGATCCGTATGCACTTTGCAAATATCTATGTATTCATCTTGAACATTTTCACGAATGGAGTTGAGCGGCGCGCTTGATGTGCCCTGGTCTTCTTGCGAAACACAGGCTCCTGGCAAGGAGTAATGGCTCGGTGTTGTCACGAGGAAAGTCATCGGCCCGGCGCATGGGGATAACTCCTAGGTCGATAATGAACTCCTTCATCCAGATTGCTTCATGTGCTGCCTCCGAGGCTGCCATGTACTCCGCTTCATGTAGATCCATACGGCGCTTTGCTTTGCTGCACCGCTTCTTGCCCCACCATTCAAAATATACGTATCCAGTTTGTGACTTAGAGTCATCCGATCGTGTCGAAGCTAAGCGTCGGCGTAGCCCTTAGCAGAGCTCTTCGTCACCTCCATAAGCGAGAAACATAGCCTTAGTCCTTTTCGGGTACTTCAGGATATTCTTGACAGCTGTCCGTGTTCCATGCCGGATTACTTTGGTACCTTCCTACCAAACTTACGGCAAGGTTTACATCAAATGCAGTACACAGCATGGCATACATGATAGACCCTATGGCGAGGCATAGGGGCGACACTCATCTTTCTCTATCTTACGTAGGTGGTGGGACATTGAGGCGAGCTCAATTTCACACTTGCAACACAGGCAGAACCCCTTCTTGGACTGATCCATATTGAACTTCTTCAATATCTTATCAAGGTATTGATTTGTGAAAGACCTATGAGGTCTCGATCTATCTCTATAGATCTTGATGCCTAATATGTAAGCAACTTGTCCAAGGTCCTTCATTGAAAACACTTATTCAAGTAGGCCTTAATGCTGTCAAAAGTTCTATATAATTTCCCATCAAAAGTATGTAATCTACATATAATATGAGAAATGCAGTGAGCTCCCACTCACTTTCTTGTAAATGCAGGCTTCTCCATAAGTCTGCATAAACTAAACGCTTTGATCATTTCATCAAAGTCAATGTTCCAACTCCGAGATGCTTGCAGCCCATAGATGGAGCTTTGGAGCTTGCATACCTTGTTAGCATTCTTAGGATCGACAAAACCTTCGGCTGCATCATATACAATTTCCTTCCAAAGCCGTTAAGGAATGCCGTTTTGGCGTCCATTTATATATCGTGTCGTAGAATGCGGCAATTGCTAACATGATTCAGAGCGGACTTAAGCGCTACGGGTGAGAAAGTCTCATCGTAGTCAACCCCTTGAACTTGTCGATAACCCTTAGCGACAAGTCGAGCTATATAGATGGTAACATTACCATCCGCGTCCGTCTTCTTCTTACAGATCCATTTTTTCTATCGCTCGCCGATCATCGAACAAGTCTGTCAAAGTCCATACTTTGTTTTCATACATGGATCCTATCTCGGATTGCATGGCTTCAAGCCATTTGTTGGAATCTGGGCCGCCATCGCTTCTTCATAGTTCGAAGGTTCATCGTTGTCTAACAACATGATTTCCGGGACAGGTTGCCGTACCACTGCAGTGCGAGCGTGTCCTTAATGGACCACAGTTCATAGCAACTTGATCGAAGTTCTTGATCATCATCATTAACCTCCTCTAGCGGTCGGAGCACCATAGGAACATCTTCTGAGCTGTGCTACTACGCTTCAAGGCGTTACTTCATCAAGTTTCACTTTCCTCCACTTACTTCTTTGAGAGAAACTCTTCCTCGAGAAAGGACCCGTTCATGGCAACAAAGATCTTGCCTTCGGATCGAGGTAGAAGGTATACCCAATGGTTTCCTTAGGGTATCCTATGAAGACTCATTTTCCGACTTGGGTTCGAGCTTTAGGGTTGAAGTTTCTTGACATAAGCAGCATCCCCAAACTTTTAGAAGCGACAGCTTAGGTTTCTTCCCAAACCATAATTCATACGGTTATCGTCTCAGCAGTTCGATGAAGCCCTATTTAAAGTGAATCTGGCGGTCTCTAAAGCATAGCCCCAAAATGAGAGCGGTAAATCGGTGGCGACATCATAGATCGTACTATATCCAATAGCGTGCGATTTGACGTTCGTACACACCGTTCTGTGAGGAGGTGTTCTAGGCGTGAGTTGTGAAACGATTCCACATTTCCTTAACTACGTACCAAATTCGTGACTTAAATATTCTCCCCACAATCTGATCATGAGAACTTTATTTTTGGTCCGCTGATTCTCTACCTCATTCTGAAATTCCTTGAACTTTTCAAGGTCTCGGACTTGTTTCATCAAGTAGACATACCCATATCTACTTAAGTCATCGGTGAGTGAGAACATAGATAGCCTCCATGATCTCAACGCTCATTGGACCGCACACATCGGTATGTATGATTTCCAATAAGTTGGTTGCTCGCTCCATTATTCCGGAGAGCGGTCTTGGTCATTTACCCATGAGGCATGGTTCATGCGTGTCAAATGATTCATAATCAAGAGACTCCAAAGTCCATCTGCATGGAGCTTCTTCATCGTTTGACACCAATGTGACCAAGGCAGTGCCACAAGTATGTGGGACTATCGTTATCAACCTTACATCTTTGGTATTCACACTATGAATATGTGTTACATCACGTTAAAGATTCATTAAGAATAAACCATTGACCAGGTGAGGCATGACCATAAAACATATCTCTCATATAAATAGAACAACCATTATTCTCGGTTTAAATGAGTAGCCATCTCGTGATAGCGATATCCAGATACAATGTTCATGCTCAAAGCTGGCACTAAATAACAATTATTGAGGTTTAAAACTAATCCCGTAGGTAAATGTAGAGATAAGCGTGCGAGCGGCGTCATCGACCTTGGAACCATTCCCGACGCGCCGTCACCTCGTCGCCGCTTGATCTCCGCTTATTCCGCAGCTCCTGTTTGAGTTACAAATATGAGCAACGCGCAGTATGAAATACCCAGGAGCTACTCTGATCTTGGTAAGGTACACATCAATTACATGTATATCACATATACCTTTGGATTCTGCTTCGGTGACCATTTCCTTGCAATGGCTTTTCGATCTCGGGCTTGGGTCCATGCTTTGGCTTCTTCGGCAAGCGGCTTATCGGTAGCGGCAACTCCCTTGCCGTCCTTCTTGAAGTTCTTATTACCCTTGCCTTTCTTGAACTTAGTGGTTTTATTCACCATCAACACTTGATGTTCCTTTTGATCTCCACCTCCGGTGATTTCAGCATTGAATATACCTCGAGGAATGGTCTTTTGATCCCTGCATATTGAAGTTCATCACAAAGCTCTTGTGGCTAGGTGGGAGGCGATGAAGGATTACATGACCGCATCATCCGGAGATTAACTCCCGGCTGAGATAGCGATTGTACCTTGGACATTTTGAGTATGTGCTGCTGGCAGAACTATTCTCCTCCATCTTACAACTATAGAACTTGTCGGAACTTCATCTCTCAACGGGCATGAGCTTGGAAACCATTTTCAGCTCTTGGAACATCTCATATGCTCCGTGCTGCTCAAAATGCTTTGGAGCCCGGTTCTAGCTGTAAAGCATGCGCCTTGAACAGGGAGTAATCATCACTAGCGGCCGAGCGTTCATAACGTCTTGAGTTCTGGGAAAGCAGTGCTTCACCTAGCGGTGCATCTAGGACATATGCTTTCTTGGCAGCTATGAGGATGATCCTCAAGTTCGGACCCGATCCGTGTAGTTGCTGCCATCGTCTTTCAGCTTGGTTTTCTCTGAGCAGCGTTGAAGTTGAGGCAACATTTGCGTGGGCCATTTGATCTACAAGACATATTGCAAAGATTTTAGACTAAGTTCATGATAATTAAGTTCATCTAATAAAATTATTTGATGAACTCCACTCGAATAGACATCACTCTAGTCATCTAAGTGATACATGATCCAGTCAACTAGGCCGTGTCCGATCATCACGTGAGGCGGACTAGTCATCATCGATGAACATCTTCATGTTGATTGTATCGTGAGCGCGAAGGGATTCGGATCGAAACTTCGGAGCGCCGCCCGGTTGGCGCCGCCGGCTCGGTGATCTAGAACCACCCGATTGCCATCCTTTTACGTTCTCCTGAAGACCGTCCACCAGGTGACTTTAGGCATCTTGCCCACCATAGCCCCTCCGCACTCCGCATGTTGGCCGTGTACAATCTTTGGCTTCACGCGAAGATTTGCAGCCATAGGCCAAAGTGAGGCGGATCGCGAAAGCCTCATAAGCGCGATGAGCGCCGAGATGTTGAGGACAAAATTCAGGGCTAGATCATGGAAATCTAGCCCATAGTAGAAGCTATGAGCCCGCAGGACGAAGGATGGGTAAATCCCAGTCCACGGACGAGGTGGGCGACGAACACGACTCTCTCCAGGGTCACAGGGTCGGAATGACCTGCCCGGCGTCCGGTAGCGTGCGCTATGTCTGCTGACCAAGTATTGACCGCCGAAGATTTTCTATGTGCTCCTCCGACGGTGGAAGCCACCCACTTGCCTCCTGCTCCGGACATGTTTAGCTGTGCAAGGAGACTTGGGCTTAGGCGCTGGAGCTCGAGGGGCAATAATGGGCAAAGAAGGAAGAAGGCGTAAGTCAAAATGGAAATCTTATCCCTTTATAGGCGGCAGCGGTGCGCCTCCCGACTTGCCGGAGAATCGCTTGCTTCCCAAGCGCCACGATTAATGATATGGTGGGATTACTCGTACCCGTATTGATGAGAATCCCATGATAAGGGGCATGATCTCTGCTTTGACAAGGCGTGTCAAGAAACCGCCTGCAATATCGCTCTGGCTGGTTATGGAAAGCGGTTCGAGTAATGACCTGACCGTAGTGACACATCGCGTTGCGGAAAAGTTGTCGCAGATTGCATTTGTGAAACATCATTCTCTCTACGGTGGCATCATTTTGTGGATCCGGACACGGTTTGAGTGTTTGATAATTACCTTGGGTATTGGAGGAGGAACCCGCCTGCAATGCGAAGACAAGACTACGCCGGACTCATCGTCATTGAACCCTGGTTCGAGAGCTCTTGAGGAAGTCCTGGATTAGGGTTATCCGGACTGTGTACAACGTCCGGACTATTGAAGCATGAAGATACAAGACTCAAGACTCTGTCCCGTGTCCGGATGGGACTCTCCTTGGCGTGGAAGGCAAGCTTGGCGATTCGGATATTATATTTCCTTCCTTGTAACCGACTCAATTAAACCCTAGCCCTCTCCGGTGTCTATATAAACCGGAGAGGTTGGTCCTTAGAAGGCCGATCACAATTACAATCATACCATCATAGGTTAGCTCTTAGGGTTTAGCCTCAACGATCTCATGGTAGATCTACTCTTGTACTACCCATATCATCAACATTAATCAAGCGAGGAAGTAGGGTTTTACCTCCATCGAGAGGGCCGAACCTGGTAAACATCTGTGTCCCTTGCTTCTGTTGCCATCAGCCTTGACGCCTGATCGGGACCCCCTACCCGAGATCCGCCGGTTTGACACCGACAGCCGGCCCCTAGAATCCAATCTCAAGGGGCGACCAAGGGGAACTTGCCCCCAAGTCGGGTGGGCGCCCGCCCGGTCTCAACCCTAGGCGCAGGGGAGGCCCATAGGTGCACCAGCCCACCAGGGCTGGTTCGTTCCACTTCAGCCCATGGGGCCCTCCGGGATAGGTGGCCCCACCGATGGACCCGAGACCCTTCCGGTGGTCCGGTATATCTTGTGACCCCGAAACTTTCCGGTGGCTGGCTGGACTTCCTATATACAAATCTTTACCTCCCGACCATTTGAACTCCTCGTGACATCCGGGATCTCATCGGGACTCGAACAACTTCGGTTACCGCATACTAATATCTCTACAACCCTAAGCGTCACCGAACCTTAAGTGTGTAGACCTGCGGGTTTGGGAGACCTTGAACATGGCCAGGCGACTCTCCGTTCAATAACCAACAGCAGGATCTGGATACCCATGTTGGCTCCCACATGCTCCTCGATGATCTCATCGGATGAACCACGATGTCGAGATTCAATCAATCCCATCGCAATTCCCTTTGTCTATCGGTATGATACTTGCCGAGATTCGATCGTCGGTATACGATACCTTGTTCAATCTTGTTACCGGCAAGTATCTTTACTCGTTCGTAACACATCATCATGTGAACAACTCTTTGATCACATTGAGCTCATTGTGATGATGTCCTACCAAGTGGGCCAGAGGTACCTCTCCGTCACGCGGAGTGACAAATCGATCTCGATTCGTGCCAACCCAGACACTTTCGGAGATACCTAGTGTACCTTTATAACCACC
>JAHIAM010011037.1:0-14733 GCA_021605205.1 Aegilops longissima
GGGGAGATGGACTATGTTGTCCTAGCACTCTCCAGGAGAATCAAAGCGCGGATCGAAACTCGCTCTGAGATAAGGCCTCGTGAGCAGCCGGTCCAACTCGCCTTCAAGGTTAGTTATAAGTACTCAGCTATCTTTCTCCATTACATTGTGTGCGCTTCCATCAATGATTACAAATGGTCATGTGAGTGGTGTTGCAGGCTGCTATCTGAGTGAGAGATAGAACGGAGAAACTTCTGCGGAGGCGGCGGAGGCGGTGGGAGTTGGAGGAGAGGGCGACAAAGATGTTGGAGGAGGGAGGGCACGGAATGACATGCAGGCAAGGGCCATGTATGAGCTCCTTGTGGTAAGTTTCTTCTGCAGATTACTTGCTAGTCTTAACATTTGAGTCTCATTACTAACTAGTATGACTCTGTTGTGAAAACCAAATGTGCGATCTGTGCAGAAGTCCGATCAGACCGCTCGCCGATGCCGATGATTGCTCACAGGAGCACGGTGAGTTTAATTAGAATGGACATTACTTGCTAGTCTTAACATTTGAGTGTCATAATGCTAACGAGACATTGGAAGTGATCTTTGGTGCAGCTTAACTCGAGCGCGCCATGCGATCCTTCTCCGAGCTACTGCGTGACCAGCCGCTCGTACACCTCCTAATCACGGTAATTTTCTCTAGTGTTTTGCTTAACAAATGCATAAAGACCTAGACTTAGCTTTATTTCCTCAATATGCTTACCATGATGACCTAGAGTTAGCTTCTTTTCCTCCAACATGACTTAATATGCTTCTTGACCTCATAAACAATCCATTCTACCTAAGTTAGCTCCAAAACAATATGTACTTAGGTTACTTATGTCAAAATTGCATAATTAGCTTAGTTAGCTCATAAGCGATCCATTTTACCTAAAGTTAGCTCTAAAATGACTCATTTTACCTTAGTTAGCTTACAAGTGAACCAATTTGTCCAAGTTAGCTCTAAAATGACCCATTTCGTGGATTAGCTAATAAATGATCCATTTACCTCGCTAGCTTTAAAATGACCCATTTCACCTAGTTTAGCTCCAAAATGACCCATTTCACCTAGGTTAGCTCCAAAATGCCCCATTTCACCTAGATTTGCTCCTAAACGATCCATTTCACCTAAGTTAGCTAAAGCGATCCATTTCACCTAAATTAGCTCATAAATGATCCATTTCACCTAAGTTAGCTAAAAATGATCCATTTCACCTTAGTTAGCTCAAAAAGCGTGGCATTTCACCTTAGTTGGGTCATAAGCGACCCATTTCAACTAAGTTAGCTCATAAAAGCTCATAAATGATCCATTTCACCTAAGTTAGCTCAAAAGCATCCATTTCACCTTACTTAGCTCAAAAGGATGCCCTTCACCTTAGTTAGCTCATAAACAACCCATTTCAACTAAGTTGGCTCATAAATGATCCATTTCAACTAAGTTGGCTCATAAACAACCCATATCAACTAAGTTAGCTCATAAATGATCCATTTCAACTAAGTTAGCTCATAAACAACCCATTTCAACTTTTTAGCTCATATATGATCTATTTCACCTAAGTTAGCTCATAAATGACATATACTTCTTGTTCTAGTCTTCTTCTTGTTCTAGTCACCTATTTCTAACTTTCTTATTTACCATTTTGTAGATTTCATTCACTTCATGGAAGCTAGCTTGCTATGATGGAGTGCTTGCTTTTCCTTTGATGTAACTTTGCATTGTATCTAGCTTGCTATCATGAACTTGCTTATGTATGAACAATGTGCATGGATGGAACTTGCTTATGTATGAACAATGTGTATGGATGGCGATGTGACATGTGATATGTGATATGAAACTTATGTCTTTGGATATTTGATATGAAACTTATGTGCTGGATATGTGATATATATTTGCTGTGAAAATTGTTGGAGTAAAAAAAGAGACAATCTGGGATCTTTGCAAATGCCACCAACCGGAAGAGATCTTCCATCGCTGGACGACAAAGAGGCCCGTGTGTAACGACCGACCCAAAATCGGTCAAGTCTACGTATGCATGCCATCCCAAGATCATCTTGGCACTCATAGTACATTGATGAAATAATCAAAGTTCAATCACACCTGAATTTATTACGGTTCTCATATCAGTCTTTATTACAATAGAATAAATTGGCGAAGGCCAACTCATGAAAATAAACTAAGTAAAGCTGCGGAGCGTGAAGAATAGCGAGTCCATCCGACTCCAATGGGCAATCGAGCCGGATCGTAGCCTCAATCTGATCGGAATACTCCTCTGCAACATAAGGCGTTGCAGCCGTGTGATCACATTTTGAATATGCTAGCAAGTCATGAAGAGAACAATAATAAAATTACTAATACTATATGCAATTTGGTGTGGGGCTCTAAGTTTCATCATTTTTGCGAAAAGCCAGTTTTCCCTACTACGGTGGACTTGCTTGCAAATACTACAAAATTGTTGGTAGTTATTGAGATGGTTCCACCAACCAATGTCTCATTCCCAAATTATTAAGTCATAACCCCTCAATTAATTCATTAATTTTAGTGTTGAGATTTCGAATACTTCCAAGTTCGAGAGGCTCAAATTGTCGTAACAGGGACACGGCTAATCGATTAGATCTTTTCTCTGCGAGAGGTTTCGCACTTTACCAAGAATCGTTCCCTCCTTTTAAGTCTTAGCACTTCATGGTGTTTGAAGGCGGAATGAGCAACAGGGTCTTAGAAGAGTTCTTACGGCCCTGCCGAGTACCATCAATCCTACCGTTCTTCTACATCTCGTAGTACCGTCGGCGAGTCACAACTAGGGTTGACCAAGCGAGCCCATAATGGCACAGCTGCGAGAGTAAGCTTCGGTCGAAGGGATATCCATCCGTCTCTTCGTGGCTGGGTGAAGCTTTCCAAGATGTCATGGCACTTCTCCATGCATCCGGCAACCACGGTTCTCCAGGTGCCGTCACAAATCCTCCACCCAGTGGTGAATTCGAAGTCCATCTTGAGCATTGAAGTTCATGGGGTTGTCATCATCTTTGACTCTCACATCTCCCTTATGAATTCACTCAACCAACCCCGTCTACGAGCATAGCAAAATAAACTACTTCGTCCCGGGTCATGGTAACAAGGGGAATTGGTTCATCCTACCTCATGATACTACTCAAGAACATAACTTCAAATTTCAACTCTGCATGCATGGTGGGGAGGTATACTTCTAATGCAACAAAATCATAGGTATTGTAAAGAAACATGATCAATGACTTGCCTTGCTACGATCCTCGTAAGCTAGGGACTCGTGGTAGCAAGCGCACTCGAAAATTCTACGAGGAAACAATAATCACAATAAGCATATAGCATATGATCATAACATAACATCATAGTAACATAGCACACCAAAAAAAAGCGAATCAAAACCCAAAGGAAAACTCGAAGAAATCCAACTCAAAGTTTTCCTACTTCAAGCAACAACTAAAAATAGTTTTACATAACAAAAATTTTCTTAACATAACCTAAGCATGGGTTTATGTCAACAATAGAAAAGAATGCATCATGCAACTAGGAGAAAAAGAATCATCTTAAAGCTATTTTAAAACTCCTATTAGGCCTAATTCCAATTCTATTAAGAAAAATAAAATAAAAGTTTTATTTATTATAAATAAAAGTTCATGCTCTAAAGTTACAGAAACTAACCTAGAATAATCTATCACATATGAAAAATAAATTTATTTGCTAATTAAAACAACGGAAAACATTAGCTAGTTAAGTAATTAAGAATAACATGATTCTGATTAAAACTATTTTTATTAATCCTAAAATGCCCAAATAAATTCCTACGGTTTGGAAATGTCAAAACAAAGTTGTGACAAAAAGAATCATTAAAAATAATATTCCAAACTCATTTTATAGCAGATTAACTATTCTGTCAAAATCTAAAATAAAGCAATTTTAAATAATTTTAACATGGCTAATTATATTTTCTACAGAAACTATAAGAAATTTGCAAACCAACAAAAAAGAATCACTTAAAAATATTAAGTAGATTAAAAGATATGAATTTTCAAATCTGAAACTATTCTGTTAAAACAGAAAACAAAAATAAAAGAAAAACGGCTAATGGGCCTATATAACGCTTCGGCGTTAAATAACTAAACTACGACCTAGGGTTTGAAACGAATCGGCCGGTTTAAATAAAAACCTAACTAAACAAAATAAACCAACGGTTTATTAGAAATAACCTACCCCTTGAGATCTAATCTAACCTAGAAAGCAGATCGGGCGAGGGAACTCGTGACTTACCGTCGGCAGCGGCGGCAGGAGTGCTCAGCGTATCCGGTGGTCGAGGCGGGGAGCTCCGGCAGTGCGACGAGCGAGGTCGGTTTGATGGAGTCAGGCGAGATCGAGGATGGCAGGCGGCAGTCTTGGGGAGTTAATGGCGGCTCGGTACTCGGGAGTCGTCTGGAGGAGGAGAGGTTGAGCGAGGGAAGCGAGGGTCGGGGTATATATAGTGTAGCGTCGACTTGGCGAGAAATGGCGAGGATCTCGGGGATCCGGATCGTCTGAGATCCGTGACGGTGTGCCAGTGATTCGCGTGTGAGGAAGCGACGGGTGGGGTCACCGTCGTAGTGAGGAGAGGGGTTGATCGATTGGCCCGGAGGAGGGTTTTAGTGTGGGGTTGATCGGGCGGTTGGGTGGCTGGTGGGCCTGGTGCCTGGGTGGTGGGCTGGTAGGTTGCTGGCCGGCCGAGACTTCTTTTTCTATTTTTTTGAAAATAAATACAGAGAATAAATGTATAAATATAAATATTTTATATAGGACATATATATATTAAAATGATCAGGGAATATTCCTATCATTTGAACATTTTCGAGGGCAAAATCCAAAGTTTATAAAAATCATTTTCTAAAATTCCAAATACAACTCAAATTTGAATTCAAACTTTTTGCAATGTTTTTCCTCTGATATTTTTGGAGTGTCATGTTTACTCCTCTCATACTTTTCTCAAGTATTTATCGGGCATAGTTTTGAAATGATATCCACTTGCCAAAATTTGAATTCAAATTCCAAAACTTCTGAAACTTCAAAAGCCACTCAAATTTCAAACAACATGCATAGATGCTTAGCTATAATTGTAAAACATTCCAAATAGGAAATTTGGGATGTTACAAACCTCCACCTTAAGATGAATCTCTCCTCGAGATTGGGTTGGCTAACAAATAGGTGCGGGTGGTCTCGAAGAAGGTCTTCTTCTGCTCCCGGTGGCTTCCTCTTGAATGGTGACTCCACAGCACCTTGCAAAACTTGATGATCTTGCTGCGGGTGACTCGTTGCATGATCTCGAGAATTGAGACGGGTTTTCCTTATAAGACAGATCACTTGTCGAGCTGTATAGCCTCTAGGGCCTTGTGTCTCTCAAGCGGAATATCGGCCATGTCGGCATGACACTTCTTCGGTGAGAAACATGGAAGACATCATGAACTCGGACAAATCCTTGGAAATTCCAACTTGTAACAACTTCTCCACGGCGTTCGAGGATTTTGTAGGGCCAATGAATCGGGGTGTGTCGGTGTACTAGAGTAGGGGTACCCTAGTATCCGAACTTCGTGCCGGACGATTCTGCGCCTGGCCGGGCGCCCGATGGCCAAGATCCTCGTAGCTCCTTGGAGCCATTCAAAAGCGAGCGATCAAGATCGGCAAGAGAGCTTGCGGAAAACCACTCGGCGCAAAACAAGGCCCGGCAAGAGAGCTTGCGGGAAGGCTGTGGCCTGAACCACGCGACAAGGTTCCGCGCAGCAAAGCGCTTGCGGCGAGCGACCTCTCTTCATCTCGCTCCAGCTCACCCGTAGCGTGTCACCACAGGGCTCTCCCAAATGCAGCGTGTCGACAGGCTGTGCAGCCAGCGGGGAGTGGCGAGCGTCGACAAGCTACCATCGTGGCGGACGGGCGCGCCAGCGGTCCTGTTACACTATTGGGCGGAGGCGGGCATTGATGACCCTTGTCCCTTGCCGTCGAGTTAGGTATAGATTCTGTACCTTTGTACAAGCGTTGTACCAACCTAGGTTTTACCATTGTAACCTTGTCTACTTGCCACATGTGGTAACCCCTTGTGCCTATAAAAGGCCGGGGGCAGCGTAGAAAAGGGGTTGGCTGGTTTCGATCCAGCTCGACTTAGTTCATCACACTCGAGGCTAGGTTTTGTAGCCAGCATTGCTCCCTAGCAAGAACACAAGATAATCCACAAAGCAGCGGTGGAGTATTATCTCTCCGGAGAGCTCGAAGCTGGGTAAATCCGCTCGTGTGCATCGCCTCGATCCGCTCTTTCGCAATCTCCGCCCCCTCGAACCACAAGGGACCCAGGTCTCGTGGTTGCTCGTGAGACACGATCAACCACTCCCCGACATCTTTGTACGCCCGGTAGGGCGTCGAGGCCGTGTGAACCCGATCCGGCGATCGCCGAGCAACTCCATCGACATCTTCGTCGGCATGGCGCGAAGAAGAAGCCTTCGGCAGCGGCTGAGCCGTCGCGTCGACGCACCACCACGGAGCCATCGGTGGTGGGAAGCTTAGCGAAGGACGGCGTCGCCGAAGAGCCTGAGCCGCCAGGTCCAAGGACAAAGCGGCATAGCGTCGGCGTCCGAATCTGCCGCGTCCTTTGGAAGCCTTGGGATCGGCAACGCCATGATACTCGCGGCACCATCGCTCATTGGATCAAGGCCAAGCTGGAGGATCCGAGGCCCTCGAACCCGCATGCCCCCGCATGCCGATGCGAGTGAATGCGATCTGGCGGGATGCTGCTCCTCTAACGGTTGGAGTCCGAGCACATCCGTTCTTCGCTCCGTACCGTTGCCGTAACCACACCAGCGGAAGCCTTGGCGAAACTCGATTACTACTAGATTACCCTCCGCGACCGATAAAGGTCGGCGAATGGAAACGCAATTCAAAGTCTCATCGGCTTTGCCAGGCGGCGTCGCGGCAACCAAGTGCGCGGCGCGGCGAGCGACAAAGCGCGAGCGATGGCGGCAGACTTGCGAGGTGCACCGTACCTCCCCTTCGAAGGCCAAGATCGCCGACTCGCCGGATCCACCTCGGCAGCGACTCCGGCGTCGTCGGATCCATGACTCGTCGCGAAACGCAGTTCTTGGAGCGACAAGAAGAGGCGCTCGAACCCGTATCGGCGCCCGCGCAGCCGTCAATCGACCAGCGCGGGGCCCTGTCGATATGCATGCGCCGAAGAACCAGGTGACTTACGTCTGGTAGGTTGCCCTGCGTTCACTCGTGAGCTGCGACAAGTCGGTGGCCGACAGAAAAACTTCAAACCAGATGTGCGAGAAATGCGCGGCGGAGACACCTATCGGAGTTCCTCGGCATCTACACCATCGCGGTGCAAGCTGCGAGGGGCGAGGCGACAAGATCTCGCCAACTACTTCCCCTTGGTGCTCAAGCCAAGCGTCGAGATCTTGGCTCATGCACTTGCGGATAGGCTCTATTTCTTCTTGGGCAGATTTGTGCCATCGGTTTGTTGGCGCCTTCACGGTGACCACAAGCCTCATGGGCAGAGAGTGATCTCCACCTGCTTGCCCGGAAGGAGAGTCTCGCGCAAATTCATCCGAGATTGATCGAGTGCACTACAACATCGAGCGTCCACCTGCTGCGGTGATTAGTGCATTCCATCGGAATGTCGAAATCGCGAGATGAGGAGGAGATGGCGATGTGCAAAGTGAAATCGTCGCGAGCTCATACTGGCGACAAGTGTGCGCGCGAAGAAGGAAGAAGGCTCCGGGAGAGAGTGTGGGAGCAGAATCGGCAGTGAGGACCACCCGGCAAGGAATAGCGGCGGTGGAACAATAGGAGGAAGAAAAACCAAGAAGTACTAGTTGTCGAGCAGTCCGGCAAGGATGGTACCGCTAACAAAGCCAAGGCGGTGGCTCTCGGCAAGGAGGTTACCGTTAGCGCCGACCGCCAAGCTGTGGCGACGCCGACAAGCTGGCGGCTCCAACAAGCGATCTTGTAAAATCCACGCACTAAGGGCCACGATCTCCAAAGCTGCAGGAAAGTCGAGCAGCTAGCGAGCTCTGAAGAGCTGAATCTGCGGCGAGACAAAGAAAGCAAGAAGGTGCAGAGTGCAGACAAGTAAAGAGACCGGTCGGGGAGGGCCTCGTGCAAGGCCAAACAGCGGCAAGGAGGCGAGACCTCCCGTGGCGCGACAAGGAAGAGATGGCGATGAAGATGGCGAGGACTCGAAGCGATGAAGCTGATGAGCAGGAGTTTCAAAAGGCAGCGAGAGGTCCTTTGCATCGGCGGTGGTGCGTCTGCGCATACCTCGCACGCCAACTCAAGCAATGGATCGTGAGGTCAATGCAGCGAACCATCCATGAGTCCGCAAACCTACGAAGTGGTCCCGCCCATCATCTTTGACATTGAGGACCACCTGATCGCATCCTGCGGTCGGTGTTTGCCGATGTTGGTCTCACCAACCATCCGCAACCTCAAGGTCACAAAGATGCTAGTTGATCGGCGACGGCCTGTTGATCTCCTCTGTAGTGCTCCGAAACTTGGATCCGACGGCTGAGCTCGAAGAAGCTGGTACTTTCAAGCAATCAACCGGAAGGAGCAAGCCCAAGGGAAGATCCGTTGCGGTAACATTGACGAGCTCAACTTCAGAACGGAGAGGTCACGTTAAGCGTCGCCGATTTCCCATTGCCCTACAATGGCATACTTGGCCGTCCGGCTTTTCATGGTTCATGGCCGCCTCTCATTATGCTTACAACCTACTCAAGATGCCCGGCCCGATAGCGTCATTTCTGTCCATGGCGACAAGAAAGATGCACTTATCTGCTGACAAGATTTACGGGATGCAGCAGCGCGACAAATAACAAACCACTTACGCGAAGCGCGGGAAGAAGACCACTAGGTCGGCAAGAGCTCTGTTGCCCACTCGGCAAGCGCACCTCTTGGTGCTGCGCTACCGTCGAGGGCCACCATCGAGCTCCACGGCAAGTGCAACAAGGCGATGACAGCTCCGCCAAAGACCAAGAAAGTGCCCGCCAAGGAGGGCGGCCTTGGTGGTACCTTCACCATCGGTGCACGCTTGATCCTAAATAGGAAGCGAGCTCGTTGCTTTCCCGATGTGTTTGCATGGCAACCATCGATATCCCGATGTTCCCGGAAGTAATTGAGCACCACCTAGGCTGTCTGTCCTCACGGCCGTCAAGCAAAAGTTAGGAAGCGGCGTTGGATCGCCAGAGTTCATAGCGAGAGAAATCAAGAAATTGGAAGCGGCGGGGCTTGTCGGAGGTCCTCCACCCCCGTGGTTGGCCAATCCGGTAGTGATACGCAAGGCTAATGGGAAATGGAGACTTTGTATTGACTTCACGGATGTTAATAAAGCTTGTCCCAGGACCCATTTCCTTGCAGCGTATCGACAGTTATTGACTCCGCGGCTGGATCGATCTGCTTCGTTTCTTGATGCATATTCGAGGATATCATCAGATCTTCATGGCGAGAGGATGAAGAAAACGCATTCATTACACCATGTAGCGTCTTCTTATCACGGATGCCTTTCGGTTTGAAGAATGCTGGTTCAACCTTTGCAAGGTAGTCCATGATGCCTGGACCCGCAGATACAGAAATGTAAAGCCTACATGGATGATATAGTGGTCAAACAGAAGACGACTCTGGTTCAGGATTTGGATGAGCGTTTGCAAACCTGCAAATCAACCTCAAGCTCAACCCGAAGTGCGTGTTTGGAGTCCCTTGGCAAGCTTCTCGGGTTCTTTATCTCGCGGGGAATTGAAGCCAATCCCGACAAGATCAAGGCCATTGAGCAGATCGAAGCACCAAAGCGCGTCAAGGATGTCGGGAGGCTTGCGGTTGCGTGGCTGCTCTCGGAGGTTCATCTCTAAATCTGCTGGCGCTGCCGTTTTCAAGATTTTGAAAAAGCGGGTCAATAAAATGGACTCCGAGCGGAGGCTGCGCTGCGGACTTGAAGAATACATCCCCACTCCAATACTTTCGCACCTAAGCCACAAGAGAAGTTGTTGCTGTATATAGCAGCGACCAATCAAGTGGTTAGTGCTGCGTTAGTAGCGGAGAGGAGGCGGATGATGGCCAACGAGGCAGGTGCGTCCAGCGACAAGCGGGGCTTCGCGTCAAGCTTGGTCCCGACAGCAGCGGATCAGCGCAGGTTGCGACAAGATACGGAAGAAGATGGTGCAGCGCCGTGTACTGTCGGTTCCCTTGCGAGGGCTAGATCAAGGTACTACGGTGTGCGAAGCTTCTTTCGGCCTGCTCATGGCCTCGAAAGCTAGCCATTACTTCAAGCACATGAGATAACGTTGTCACTCGCTTTCCGCTAAGAGGATTACGCAAAATCCGAAGCAACGAGCAGGATTGTTGAGTGGTATTTGGGCTATCAAGCTTTGGTCTCAAGTTGAGAGCACTTCAACTATCTGAGCAGGGCATTGGCAGAATTCATAGCGAGTGGGCGTAGCGAGATGAAGAGATTCGAGGCAGCATCCCGTCAGGAGGCAAATAAAGAATGGCTGATGTATTTTGGCGGTGCCTTCTCGCTGCAGGCGCCCGTGCGGCGTCTGCTTATCGCACCCAGAGCACCTCAAATACATAGTCCAATCGCTTTCCCAAGGAACAAGCAACAAATAATACTGCAGTATGAAGGCTTGCTTGCGGTCTCGAGGATTGCGGTGGACCTTGGGATTAAAGCTCATTTGGAGACTCACAACTTGCGTCGCCAAGTAAATAAAGACTATCGAGCCGTTGATGGAAGTGCGTCGATGAAGTGAGGAAGCTGGAACAGCACTTTGAAGGCCTGCAAATGGAACCGTTCAAGAGCACATAATGATATAGCTGATGGCCTCTCCAAATGTCGCACTTAAGTTACACTGGAACCAGGGATTTTTGTGCTCAAGCTGCTCAGCCAACCGTGACACCATCAACGGAGCAGAACAAGAAAGAAAATTGGTTTCGGACTACTTTCGGCGAGAGCTCTCGAAGCCGCCGCAAGAAGGTCCCTAAAACCAGCGCAAATATCCGAGGAGCGATCTGCTCCGACAAACCATCTGATTTGTATCGTTGAAGCAAGCGCTCTCGGCGAACTTAGCCCGGCAAGCAGCGGGGATCATCGAGCTCCGGCGGACCCGAGGTCCTTGCCGTAAAGCTGATGGTCCCACGATGAGATGAGCCTTTAGTCCTTGTTGTCGAGCCACGAGGCTCCAACATGACACACAGATCGTCCATTTCCTTGAGACGGAGAACTTCCGAAGAGCAAGAAGAAGCGGAAAAAATGGCCGGCGGTCAAGTATGTACCGGTTTGTTGACAACATCTTATGCGAAGAAGACTCAGCGAGTGAAATTGAAGTGTATTTGCGGGAAGATGGAATGACTGTTGGCGGAGATACGAGGCATATGTGGTCACCACATTGGCGCAAAACACTTCTAGCAAAGCTTTCGGCTAGGTTTCTTCGGCTAAAGCCCTCGAGATGCTGCACAAGTAACCAAGTGTGAGCGTGCAGTTCCATTCAAAGCGATACACCAGCCAGCTCAAGCTCTCCGGGCGATCCCTTTATCACGGCCCTTCTCGGTGCAGGGCTCGACATCCTCGGCCCCTTCCCGAGCTGTCGGGGGCTTTGAATACTTATGCGTTGCAATCGACAAGTTCACAAAGTGGCGGAAGTGGAACCGATGAGGAAGGTGACAACACGATCAGCCGTCAAGTTCTTGGTCAATTGTTTGCCGTTTGGGATTCCTAACGGATCATCACCGACAACGGCACACAGTTCCGAATCGCACCTTCATGCGTATGCCCAAGATCTTGGCGCCAAGATCTGCTTTGCTTCGTTGCTCATCGAGAAGCAGCGGTCAGCGAAGAAGGCAAGCGCTGAAGTGCTCGAGACTCAAGACCAGAACTTTCGACGAGGCTGCACAAGTGCGGAAGGAAGCTGGATCGAGGCTGCCGTGGTTCTTTGGTCGATCGAGGCGGCGCCATCGAGCCCGGCGGACACCTTGCTCTAGTCTACGAAGACGGGCGGTTCTCACGGAACTCGTATCTGGTCACCTCGAGTGCTACGCTTATGATGAGCGAGCAAGAGCGCTGCGACAAGATATTGTGCTTACTCCAGGAAGATAGATCTTCGAACAACTTGCACGAGCTGCTCATTACCCGACAAGCTTTGCGTCCTTCTACCATAACCTTAAAGTTAATGCCAGAAGCTTAGAAGCGACCTTGTTCTTGGCGCGTTCAATCCGTGAAATTCCAACAAGTTGGCGAAGTGAGAGGAGGCCCTTATCGGGTAAAAGCGAGTCACTAGGCGGCGCTGTCGCAGAGACCGAAGGCGGCTCGGTGAGCAATTCACAGAACATAGAGCATCTTAATTTTACCCATGGTATGATTTGCGACACGTTCGACATACCCTTTATACAAGTCTTGCCATTGTTGCATGTAATCCTTTGTACAAAGCGGTATGAACCCGATGCATCGGTAAAGCCTATGGTTAGCATACATTTTGTTAATACATGCTTTCATAATCATATATGCATGTGTTTACTAACATCTTGTGCACCACCCGCACCCGATGGCGATAATAGACATTAGGCTCCACAACTCTCTTTCTCTTCTTTCTTCTCAAACAAGAAGAGTTCTCATCCCACCACAAGTTAGCAAAGGGAGAGGAGGAGATAATGGTGTGGGCTGACAAGCGTCACTTCGAGTGCGCCATACCTAACGTTTCTGACGGACAACGAGAAAAGCTAAGTTGCTAAGTTTAAGCGACCAGTTTTAAAATTTTCAAGTTATCTTCCTCGAGCGATAGTACTTTGTATGGAAAACCTACATGCTTGGAGGAACCAAATCAGCGGACTAGGTCGCATACTTACTTTTTGAGTCCGCTCAACAACTTAAGTGAGCTGCGGACTAGTCATGACGAGGTTGCTTGTCGATAGTGACCCTTGACGAGCTCTTGAAGTTCCTTTTCATTTCATGACAAGGTGCTGCAAACAAGTTTCAGAAGCGTGGGGTGAAAACATACAAGGGAAGAAATCGAGTAAAGGAAATAACATTGCATTGACGGCCTAAGATAGTGTATATTACAAAAATAACTTATCAGCACTAGCTAAATTGTTCTCGAACTGAAATAACAGCGAAGAAAGAAAGGTGCGCCGACATCAAGCCCGCAAGCTAGAGTTGCGGGGGCTGCACAACTAGAGTTGCTGGGGGCTGCGGCAAGATAGAGTTGCTTAGGGGCTGCGGCAAGCCAAAGTTGTCGGGGCTGCGGTGTCAGATAAGCCTTCGTCTTTCTTCAAACATCCCTCTTTCATTAAAAACATTCTACTGGATACAGTCCGTGGAGAGTGAAAAACATGAAAGAGAGGATTACAAGTTTTAAATGCAGATGAGGCCGAAGGCTTACAAATTAAAAGATAAGATGCCCGTAATCCTTCTTCTGTCCCTATCTTGGGAGGTAGGTTAAGGAGGCGGGAAGGACAAAGGAGGCGCCTCTGTGAGCTCAGTGCAGAAGGCACCAAGGGAACATGTCGGGGGCTCTCCAGAAGGCAGCCAGGGGATGGCGGCGCGGAAGCGAGGCTCGAGGCAGGCGGCAGGGCGTCGGCCGCTGTCGAGGCACTCGCCCTCGTACTCCGACAACTGACCTTGTCGCCATCCTCTTCCCCTTCCGCAGCCTCCCTCTGCCGCCCAAGGAGGCGACCCGGGGAGTTCAAGGGCAGCGACCACGGATGATGGGAGTCGCCGGTGGCAGAGGCGCCCGGCAACTAGTTGGGCCCGCTACCCTCGTCGTCGCTGTCGCTCTCCTCCTCATCCTCTCGCTCAAGGAGGAATCGTCGCTGTCGGAGGCTATCCCGCAGCACCTTGCCAGTGCCAAGATCCCGAAGACCTTGGCGGAGAGAGGTCACCCTCCATTAACTTAAAATGGAGGGTAAACCCGCCAGCAGGTTGTGGATGCGGTGAGCGTCTTCCACCCACGATCAAGATACATCACATTAGGGGCTGGGAATACGCAGCGGACTCGCGTGCGCTGATCCTGCCCCTCATGTGCAACCTCAACGTCTCGGGCGGATCCGACTCCGCCCGCCATCGAGCGGGCTGGAAGCGGAGGCGACAACAGGCGCCAGGCGCAGCTGCGAAAGAACTTCGCAAGGGTGCGTCCCTCGTTATGGACCGCCCAGAGGAAAGGAACCGCCGGGGCGGGACAACCGCCGCCCGCCCGCCTCTTCCGGCGCCTCGAGCTCGTCCACGACCTCGCCCCGAGAGAACGCCCGGCAGGCGGAGATGGCGCCCGCCTCGTCCGCCTCTCCCTCGGGCTCCTCGACCTCGTCCACGACCTCGCCCTCCCTCCTCCCCTTGCGGCCGGCTCTGCCACCCAGGCGTGGGATTGGGAGGAGTGCGCTGTCTAGCTCGACCCTCGCCGCCACCGATGGAGAACCAAGGTTCCCTTTCTCCATGGCGAATGGGAGAAAGGGGCAGAAGCTAAAGAAAGGAAGGGATGGGAGAGTGCGGGCTTCTGCGCCCTTCCGCCCTTCTTAAAAAAGCAAGGTTGGGGCTCGGCCGCCCCTTCGGCGAATCAAGGCACAGGAAGAGCAAGGAATCGGGACAGACCCTGCCTCTGCTGCTAGCGCCCAGTTCCCACTTCCACGCCGTGACCCGAGTGCATGGGAACCACGTGGCGGAGAAGCAGAACAAAGCGACAGATTAGGCGACCTCACCGCCGCCCACTTCA
>JAHIAM010011038.1:0-11829 GCA_021605205.1 Aegilops longissima
CTCCGGACCCTTAGGAACTCCTCGTGACGTCAGGGATCTCATCAGGGACTCGAACAACATTCGGTAATCACATACAAGTCTTCCTTATAACCCTAGCGTCACCAGACCTTAAGTGTGTAGACCCTACGGGTTAGGGAGACATCTTGAACATAATGAGGCGCTCTCGGTCAATAACCAACAGCGGGATCTGGATACCCATGTTGGCTCCCACAAGCTCCTCGATGATGTCATCGGATGAACCACGATGTCGAGATTCAAGCAACCCGTATTCTATTCCCTTTGTCGGACGGTATGTTACTTGCGAGACTCGATCGTCGGTATCCCAATACCTCGTTCAGGTCTGTTCCGGCAAGTCACTTTACTCGTCGTAATGCATGATCCCATGACCGGACACTTGGTCACTTTGAGCTCATTATGATGATGCACTACCGAGTGGGCCCGATGATACCTCTCCCTCATACGGGTGATAAATCCTGTCTCGATCCGTGTCAACCCAGCAGACACTTTGGGAGATACATAGTGCACCTTTATAGTCACCCGATTCGTTGTGCGTTTGGTACACCAAAGCACTCCTACGGTATCCAGGAGTTACGATCTCATGGTCTAAGGAAGAGATACTTGACATTGGAAAAGCTCTAGCAAAGCGAACTACGACCTTTGTGCTATGCTTAGGATTGGGTCTTGTCCATCACGTCATTCTCTAATGGCGTGATCCGTTATCAATGACATCGATGTCCATAGTCGGGAAACCATGACTATCTGTTGACCAACGAGCTAGTCAACTAGAGGCTTACTAGGGCGCATTGTAGTCTATGTATTCACCGTGTATTACGATTTCCGGATAATACGTTATAGCATGAATAAAAGACAATTATCATGAACAAGGAAATATAATAATAATGCTTTTATTATTGCCTCTAGGGCATATTTCCAACACTAAGGAAAAGATACTTGACATTGGAAAAGCTCTAGCAAAGCGAACTACGATCTTGTGCTATGCTTAGGATTGGGTCTTGTCCATCACATCATTCTCCTAATGATGTGATCCGTTATCAATGACATCCAATGTCCATATCAGAAACCATGACTATCTATTGATCAACGAGCTAGTCAACTAGAGGCTCACTAGGGACATATTGTAGTCTATGTATTCACCGTGTATTACGATTTCGGATAATACAATTATAGCATGAATAAAGACAATTATCACGAACAAGGAAATATAATAATAATCCTTTTATTATTGCCTCTAGGGCATATTTCCAGATCTCCCACTTGCACAGAGTCAATAATCTAGTTACATTGTGATGAATCGAACACCCATAGAGTTACGGTGTTGATCATGTTTTGCCTGGAGAGGTTTAGTCAGCGGATCTGCGACATTGGATCCGTATGCACTTTCAAATTTCTTTGTCCCCATCTTGAACATTTTCACGAATGGAGTTGAGCGATGCTTGATGTGCTGGTCTTCTTGTGAAACCGGGCTCCTTGGCAAGTGCAATAGCTCGGTGTTGTCAAAAGAGTTTGATCGGCTCCGCATTGGGCTTGACTCTAGGTCGATGATGAACTCCTTCACCCAAATTGCTTCATGTCTGCCTCGGGCTGCCATGTACTCCGCTTCACATGTAGATCCATACGATGCTTGCGGTACCCTTCTTGCTCCACCATTCAACATATACGTATCCGGTTTGTGACTTAGAGTCATCGGATCTTGCGAAGCTAGTGTCGGCGTAACCTTTTCTGACGAGCTCTGTCACCTCCATAAGCGAAACATGTCCTTAGTCCTTTTCGGGTCCGGGATATTCTTGACGCTGTCGGTGTCCTTGGGATTACTTTGGTACCTTCCTACCAAACTTACGGCAAGGTTTACATCAGGTCGGTACACGCATGGCATACATAATAGACCCTATGGCTGATGCATAGGGGATGACACTCATCTCTTCTATATCTTCGCCGTGTTGGGACATTGAGCGAGCTCAATTTCACACCTTGTAATCAAGAACCCTTTCTTGGATGATCCATTTGAACTTCTTCAATATCTTATCAAGGTATGTGCTTGTGAAAGACCTATAGGCGTCTCGATCTATAACTATAGATCTTGATGCCTAATATAACACCTTCTCCAAGGTCCTTCATTGAAAAGTATTATTCAAGTAGGCCTTAATGTTGTCCAAAAGTTCTATATCATTTCCCATCAAAAGTATGTCATCTACATATAATTGAGAAATGCTCTGAGCTCCCTCACTTTCTTGTAAATCGGGCTTCTCCATAAGTGCATAAACTAAGCCTTTGATCATCTCATCAAAGCGAATGTTCCAACTCGAGATGCTTGCAGCCCATAAATGGATCATTGGAGCTTGCATACCTTATTAGCATTCTTAGGAATTAAACAAAACCTTCCGCTGCATCATATCGGTTCTTCCTTAAGATAGCCGTTAAGGAATGCCGTTTGGCGTCCATTGCCATATCTCATAATCATAGTATCGGCAATTGCTAACATGATTGGACGGACTTACTCCTACGGGGAGAAAGTCTCATCATAGTCAACCCCTTGAACTTGGATAACCTTTAGAGACAAGTCGAGCTTTATAGATGGTAACATTACCATCCCGTCCGTCTTCTTCTTAAAGATCCATTTGTTTACTATTTCGTGATCATCGGGCAATCTTCAAAGTCCATACTTTGTTTTCATACATGGATCCTATCTCGGATTGCATGGCTTCAAGCCATTTGTTGGAATCTGGGCCGCCATCACTTCTTCATAGTTCGAAGGTTCACGTTGTCTAACAACATGATTTCCGGCGGCGTTGCCATACCACTCTGGTGTGGAGCGTGTCCTTGTGGACCTCTGATTCGTTGAACTTGATCCAAGTACCTTGATCATCATCATTAATTTCCTCTCCGGTCGGTGTAGGCACCACGGAACATTTTCTGAGCTGCACTACTTTCCGGTTCAAGAGGTAGTACTTCATCGAGTTCTACTTTCCTCCACTACTCCTTTAGAGAAAACTCTTTTCGAGAAAGGATCCGTTCTTGGCAACAAAGATCTTGCCTTCGGATCTAAGGTAGAAGGTATACCCAATGGTTTCCTTAGGGTATCCTATGAAGGCGCATTTTTCCGACTTGGGTTCGAGCTTTTCGGTTGAAGTTTCTTGACATAAGCCCATCTCCAAACTTTTAGAAACAACGCAGGTTTCTTCCCAAATCATAATTCATACGGTGTCGTCTCAGGTTTAGGCGGTGCCCTATTTAAAGTGGTGTAGCTATCTCTGTCGTATCCCCAAAATGATAGCGGTAAATCGTAAGAGACATCATAGATCGCACCATATCCAGAGTCGATTCGACGTTCGGACACACCATTCTGTTGAGGTGTTCGAGGTGAGTTGTGAAATGATTCCACATTTCCTTAAGTGTGTACCAAATTTGACTTAAATATTCTCCTCCACGATCGATCGTAAAATTTTATTTTCCGGTCCCGTTGATTCTCTACCTCATTCTGAAATTCCTTGAACTTTTCAAAGGTCTGGACTTATGTTTCATCAAGTAGACATACCCATATCTACTCAAGTCATCGGTCTTGGAAATATACCCTAGAGGCAATAATAAAAGGATTATTATTATATTTCCTTGTTCATAATAATTGTCTTTTATTCATGCTATAATTGTATTATCAAAATCGTGTCTGGCGTGTGAATACATAGACCACAATATGTCCTAGTGAGCTTCTAGTTGACTAGCTGTTGATCAGCTGATAGTCATGGTTTCCTAACTATGGACATTAGATGTAGATTGATAACGGGATCACATCATTATGAGAATGATGTGATGGACAAGACAATCCTAAGCATAGCACAAGATCGTGTAGTTGTTTTGCTAGAGCTTTTCCAATGTCAAGTACCTTTTCCTTTGACCATGAGATCGTGTAACTCCCGGATACCGTAAGAGTGCTTTGGGTGTACCAAGCGTCTGGCGTGCGGGTGACTATAAAGGTGCACTCGGTATCTCCGAAAGTATATGTTGGGTTGACACGGATCGAGGGGTTTGTCCTCCGTTGGGAGGTATCTCTGGGCCCTTTCGGTAATGCATCATCGTAATGAGCTCAAAGTGACCAAGTGTCGGTCCGGGATCATGCATTCTGAGAGTAAAGTGACTTGCGATGCGAGATTGAGCGAGGTATTGGGATCAACGATCGAATCTCGGGCAAGTAAAATACCGATTGACAAAGAGAATAGTATCGGGGTTGATTGAATCCTCGACATCGTGGTTCATCCGATGATATCATCGAGGAGCATGTAGAACCAACATGGGTATCCGATCCAGCTTTGGTTATTGCCCAAGCCGTCTCGGTCATATCGCATGTCTCCCGAACCGTAGGGTCTACATATAAGGTTCGGTGGCCTAGGGTTGTATGAATATGAGTATGCAGCAAACCGAATGTTGTTGAGTCCGGATGAGATCTCGGACGTCCGAGGAGTTCGAATGGTCGGAGGTAAGATTTATATATGGAAGTCTTATTTTGGTGCGAAAAAGTTTAGCACTTTATCGGTATTTCGGGAGTGCGAAAGGGTCGGGGTCCACGAGGTCCACCTGCCCGGGGTCACATGGGCTGTGGGGATTAGCCTTGGCCTATATGGGCCAGGGCACCAACAAGGGCCCATCGCCAAGGAGACTTGGAGGAGGGAGTCCTAAAGGGAAGGCACCTCGAGGTGCCTTGGGAGGATGGACTCCTCCCCCTTGCCGCACCTTCCTTGGAGGAAGGCAGGCTCGCCCTCCCCCTCTCTTGCACCTATATAAAGGGAGGGAGGGAGGTGGCTGCACCACGGCTGGCGCCTCCCCTCCTCCGCCAACACCTCCTCCTCCTCCTTGGTTGCTTAGCGAAGCCTGCCGGTTGCTGCATCCACCACCGCCGTCGTCTGCTGGATCATCATCAACCTCTCCTTCCCCTTGCTGGATCAAGAAGGAGGCGTCATCCGCTCCGTCGTGTGTTGAGCGAGGTGCTTCCGTTCACACTAGGTCATCGGTGATCTGAATCACGGCGAGTACAACTCCATCATCCCGTTCCATTGAGCAGCTTCCCGTGATCTACAAGTGGTATGTAGATGCAATCACTCTCCCATGACTCGTTGCTTAGATGAACTCATAGATGGATCTTGGTGAAACCGTGGAAAAATTTTAATTTTACTAGCGTTCCCAGCAGTGGCATCATGAGCTAGGTCTGTCGTAGTTCTCTATTGCAGTAGAACACAATTTTGTTGTGGGCGTAGATCTTGTCAACTTGCTTGCCGCTACTAGTCTTTTCTTGCTTCAGCGGTATTGTGGGATAAGCGGCCGGACCGACCTTACGTGCGCTTCGTGGGCAGGTTCCACCGGTGACATGCACTAGTTGCATAAGGTGGCTAAGCGGTGTCTTCTCTCCACTTTAGTTGCGCGGATTCGATGAAAAGGGTCCTTATGAAGGGTAAATAGAAGTTGACAAATCACGTTGTGGCTTTCCGTAGGTGAAAAGCGTTCTTGCAAGAACCCTATTGCAGCCCGTAAAACTTGCAACAACAATTAGGGGCGTCTAACTTGTTTTTGCAGCAAGTGTTTTTGATATGATATGGCCAAAGTTGTGATGAATGATGAATGATATATGTGATGTATGAGATCATGTTCTTGTAATAGGAATCACAACTTGCATGTCGATGGTATGACAACCTCAGAGACCATAGGAGTTGTCTTTATTTTTGTATGACATGCGTGTCATTGAAGAGCCATGTAAATTACTTTACTTTATTGCTAAGCGTTAGCCATAAAGTCAAGTAGTGTTGGCGTGACAACTTCATGAAACACGATGATGGAGATCATGATGATGGAGATCATGGTGTCATGCGGTGGAGGATGATCATGGAGCCCGAAGATGGAGATCAAAGGAGCTATGTGATATTGGCCATATCATGTCACTACTATATATAATTGCATGTGATGTTTATTATGTTTATGCATCTTGTTTACTTAGAGCAGCGGTAGTAAATAGATGATCCCTCATAACAATTTCAAGAAAGTGTTCTCCCTAACTGCATCGTTGCTAAAGTTAAGTGTTTGAACACCGTGATGATGGTGTGATAGATCCTTACGTTCACATACACAGGTGTAAGACAGTTTTACACATGCAATACACTTAGGTTAACCAGCGAGCCTAGCATGTAGGACATGGCCTGGAACACAAGGAAGAAAGGTCGAACATGAGTCGTATGGAAGATCGATCAACATGGAATGTTCACCGGCGATGACTAGTCCGTCTCACGTGATGATGGACCACGACCTGTCGACTCGGATCATGTATCCTTAGATGACTAGAGGGATGTCAAATCTGAGTGGGAGTTCATTAAATAATTTGATTAGATGAACTTAATTATCATGAACATTAGTCTAAAATCTTTGCAAAATGTCTTGTAGATCAAATGGCCAGCGCTCATGTCACCATGAACTTCAGCGTTCCTAGAAAACCAAGCTGAAAAGGCGATGGCGGCAACTATTGATTTGGGTGGAACACGAGATCATCCTCATAGCAGCCAAGAAACAATATGTCCTAGAAGCACCGGGTGATGCACCCATCGAAGAACAAGACATTATGAATGCTTGGTAGTCTCGTCTTGATGATTACTCCCTCGTTCGGTGCGGCATGTTTCTGACTTAGGAAGGGGCTCCAAAAGCGTTTTGAGCAACACGGAGCATATGAGATGTTGAGGAGCTGAAAATGGTTTTCCAAGCTCATGCCGGGTGAGAGATATGAAGTCTCCGACAAGTTCTATAGTTGTAAGATGGAGGAAAACAGTTACTCGGTGAGCACATACTCAAAATATGCAGGTTGCTGGCTGTCGGTGGACATTAACCTCCGGACGAAGCGGTCATTGGAGAATCCTTGATCGCTCCACCAAGCTACAAGAGCTTTGTGATGAACTACAATATCGGGATGGTGAAGACCATTCCGAAGTATTTCAATCTGAAGTCGGAAGGTTGAAATCAGAAAGAACATCAAGTGTTGATGGTCAATAAAACCACTAAGTTCAAGAAGGGCAAGGAAAGAAGAACTTCAGAAGGGCGGCAAGGATGTTGCGCACCGGTAAGCCGATTTGGGAAGAAGTCAAAGAATGGACACAAGCACGAGTGAATGCTTTTATTGCAAAGGAAGAGTCCTTGGGCGGAACTGCCCCAAATACTTAGCGGAACAAGAAGGCGGCAACACTAAAGGTATATTTGATATACATGTAATTGATGTGTACCTTACCGTACTCGTAGTAACTCACAGGTATTTGATACGGTGCCGTTGCTCATATATGTAACTCCGGCGGGCTGCGAATAAGATGGCGAAGGGCGAGGTGGCGATCTCGTCGGGAATGGTTCCATGTCGATGTGATCGCCGTCGACGCTACCTCTACATTTACCTCGGGATTAGTTTTAAACCTCAATAATTGTTATTTAGTGCCAAGTTTGAGCATGAACATTGTATCGGGATCTCGTTTAATCTGAGATGGCTACTCATTTAAATCCGAGAATAATGGTTGTTCTATTTATATGAGAGAAATGTTTTATGGTCATGCTCCGATGGTCGATGGTTTATTCTTAATGAATCTCGAGCGTAATGTTAACATGTTCATAGTGTGAATACCAAAAGATGTAAAGTTGATACGATAGTCCCACATACTTGTGACTTGCCTTGGTGACATTGGTGTCAAAGCGCATGAAGAAGCTCCATCTTGATGGACTTTTAGAGTCTCGATTATGAATCATTTGACACATGAACCATGCCTCATGGGCAAGATGACCAAAACTCCGTTCTCGGAACAATCGGCGAGCAACCAACTTATTGGAAATCATACATACCGATGTATGCGGTCCAATGAGTGTTGAGGCTCATGGAGGATATCGTTATATTCTCACTCTCGATGACTTGAGTAGATATGGGTATGTCTACTTGATGAAACACAAATCTGAGACCTTTGAAAAGTTCAAGGAAATTCAGAATGAAGTAGAGAATCAATTGACGAAAGATAAAATTCTTGCGATCGGATCATGGAGGAGAATATTTAAGTCACGAATTTGGTACGCTTAAGGAAATGTGGAATCGTTTCACAACTCACGCCGCTGGAACACCTCGGAATAGCGGTGTGTCGAGCGTCGTAATCGCCTCTATTGGATATGGTGCGATCTATGATTCTCTTCTTGATTTACGCTATCATTTTGGGGATCGCTCTAGAGACAGCTACATTCACTTTAAATAGGGCACCGTCTAAATCCGTTGAGGCGACACGTATGAATTATGGTTTGGGAAAAAAACTAAGCTTCGTTTCTAAAAGTTTGGGGATCGATGCTTATGTCAAAACTTCAACTTGAAAAGCTCGAACCCAAATCGGAAAATCGTCTTCATAGGATACCCTAAAGGAAACCATTGGGTATACCTTCTACCTTAGATCCGAAGGCAAGATCTTTGTTGCCAAACGGATCCTTTCGGAAAAAAGTTTCTCTCGAAAGGAGTAAGTGGGAGGAAAGTAGAACTTCGATGAAGTACTACCTCTTGAACGGAAAGTAGTGCAGCTCGGAAAATGTTCTGTGGTGCCTACACCGGGAGAGAAATTAATGATGATGATCAAGGTACTTGGATCAAGTTGCTCTGAACCGTTAGGTCCACTAGGACCGTTCCACACCAGTGATGCAGCAACCCTTCACGGAAATCATGTTGTTGACAACGGTGAACCTTGAACTATGAAGAAGCGATGGTGGGCCCAATTCCAACAAATGGCTTGAAGCCATGCAATCCGAGATAGGATCCATGTATGAAAACAAAGTATGGACTTTGTGAGACTTGCCGATGATCGGACGATAGAAAACAAATGGATCTTTAAGAAGAAGGCGGAGCGGATGGTAATGTTACCATCTATAAAGCTCGACTTGTCGCTAAGGGTTATCGACAAGTTCAAGGGATTGACTACGATGAGACTTTCTCTCCGTGGCGAAGCTTAAGTCCGTCCGAATCATGTTAGCAATTCGCATACTATGATTATGAGATATGGCGGATGGACGTCAAAGCGGCATTCCTTACGGTTACCATAAGGAAGAGCTGTATATGATGAGCGGAAGGTTTTTCGATCCTAAGAATGCTAACAAGGTATGCAAGCTCAATGATCCATTTATGGGCTGGTGCAAGCATCTGGAGTTGGAACATTAGCTTTGATGAGATGATCAAAGCGTTTGGGTTTATCTTGAGACTTATGGAAGCTGCGTTTACAAGAAAGTGAGTGGGAGATCTGGCATTTCTCATATTATATGTAGATGACATACTTGATGGGAAATGATATAGAACTCTTGGACAACATAAGGCCTACTTGAATAGGAGTTTTTCAATGAAGGACCTTGGAGGCTGCTTACATATTAGGCATCAAAATCTATAGGGATAGATCGAGGCGCCTCATAGGTCTTTCACAAAGCACATACCTTGATAAGATTTTGAATAAGTTCAAAATGGATCAGTCAAAAGGGTTCTTGCCTGTTTTGCAAGGTGTGAAATTGAGCTCGGCTCAATGCCGACCCTGCAAAGATAAAGAAGAGATGAGTGTCATCCCTATGCCTCAGCCATAGGATCTATTATGTATGCCATCTTGCGGACCTGATGTAAACCTTGCCGTAAGTTTGGTAGGAAGGTACCAAAGTAATCCGACAAGGAACCTTTGGAACGGTCAAGAATATCTGAAGTACGAAAAGGACAAAGGACATGTTTTCGTTTATGGAGGTGACCCGAGGCTTCGTAAGGGTTCGTCGGGCTAACCGACAAGATCTGGATGACTCAAAGTCACAAACCGGATCGTGTATATGTTGAATGGTGGGCGATGGCTAGTGCATTTAAGGAACATCGTGGCGGGATCTACATGTGAAGCGGAGTACATGGCAGCCTCGGAGGCAGCACATGAAGCAATTTGGGTGAAGGGTTCATCACCGACCTAGGAGTCATGCCCAATCGCGGGCCGATCAAACTCTTTTGTGACAACCTTGGAGCTATTGCACTTGCCAAGGGCCGGGTTTCACAAGAAGACCGAGCCATCAAGCATCGCTTCAACTCCATTGTGAAAATGTTCAAGATGGGGACAAAGAAATTTCAAAGTGCATATGGATCTGAATGTCGAATCCGTTGACTAAACCTCTTCAGGGGCAAAACATGATCAACACGGAACTCTATGGGTGTTCGATTCATCACAATGTAACTAGATTATTGACTCTAGTGCAAGTGGGAGACTGTTGGAAATATGCCCTAGAGGCAATAATAAAAGGTTATTATTATATTTCCTTGTTCATGATAATTTTCTTTTATTCATGCTATAATTGTATTATCCGGAAATCGTAATACGTGTGAATACATAGACCACAATATGTCCCTAGTGAGCCTCTAGTTGACTAGCTCGTTGATCAATGATAGTCATGGTTTCGACTATGGACATTGGATGTCGTTGATAACGGGATCACATCATTAGGAGAATGATGTGATGGACAAGACAATCCTAAGCATAGCACAAGATCGTGTATTCGTTTTGCTAGAGCTTTTCCAATGTCAAGTATCTTTTCCTTTGACCATGAGATCGTGTAACTCCCGGATACCGTAAGAGTGCTTTGGGTGTACCAAGCGTCCTTGGCTGGGTGACTATAAAGGTGCACTCAGGTATCTCCAAGTATACATTGGGTTGACACGGATCGAGTGGATTGTCACTCCGTTATGGAGAGGTATCTCTGGGCCCCTCGGTAATGCATCATCATAATGAGCTCAAAGTGACCAAGTGTCGGTCACGGGATCATGCATTCTGTGCGAGTAAAGTGACTTGCCGTAACAAGATTGAGCGAGGTATTGGGATCAACGATCGAATCTCGGGCAAGTAAAATACCGATTGACAAAGGGAATAGTATCCGGGGTTGATTGAATCCTCGACATCGTGGTTCATCCGATGATATCATCGAGGAGCATGTGGAGCCAACATGGGTATCCAGATCCTTTGTTGGTTATTGCCGAGCCGTCTCGGTCATATCGCATGTCTCCCGAACCGTAGGGTCTACAATAAGGTTGTTGGCCTAGGGTTGTATGAATATGAGTATGCACAAACGAATGTTGTTGAGTCCGGATGAGATCCCGGACGTCACGAGGAGTTCGGAATGGTCGGAGGTAAAGATTTATATGGAAGTCTTATTTTGGTGCAGGAAAAGTTTAGCACTTTATCGGTTATGCAAGAGTGCGAAAGGGTCCGGGGTCCGGAGGAGTCCACCTGCCCGGGGCCACATGGGCTGTGGGGTGCCTGGCCTTATGGGCCGGGCACCAAGACCCATCGCCAAGGAGACTTGGGGAGGAGAGTCCTAAGGGAAGGCACCTCAGGGTGCGTTGGGAGGATGGACTCCTCCCCTTAACCGCACCTTCCTTGGAGGAAGGGACTCGCCCTCCCCTCTCTTGCACCTATATAAAGGGAGGGAGGGAGGGGTGGCCGCACCGAAAGCTTGGCGCCTCCTCCTCCTGCAACACCTCCTCCTCCTCCCGTAGTTGCGCGAAGCCCTGGATTCTGCTGCATCCACCACCACCCGTCGTCCTGCTGGATCATCATCAACCTCTCCTTCCCCTTGCTGGATCAAGAAAGGAGGCGTCATCCGCTCCGTCGTGTGTTGAGCGGAGGTGCTGTCCGTTCATCACTAGGTCATCGGTGATCTGAATCACGGCGATCGACTCCATCATCCCGTTCCATTGAGCGCTTCGCCGCGATCTACAAGTGGTATGTAGATGCAATCACTCTCCCTGACTCGTTCGATGAACTCATAGAT
>JAHIAM010011039.1:0-11801 GCA_021605205.1 Aegilops longissima
CTCTTTTTCCCATAATCCTGTAATTTTAGAGGTGATTGCTTTTTGGTAGCGTCTCTTGCATCGAGGGACTATGGCGGTCGCTATCGTGACAAGATGGCGTTGAGCATCTGAAGTTGATCAACAATCTTCAATTGTCAAAGATTAGCCGTTGGAATAAGGTGGCACAATTGCTAAGTATAGCTTTGACAATAGATTAGATGGTATTCTTGTAAATAACGTACCACCCTTTGGTGAATATTATGTCGAATAGGTGTCTTGGTTGGCTGGTTAATTAATATAAGGTGGTGTTAAAAAGTATAAATTTGGTCAAACACTTTGCAAGCGGTTGGGGAGTAAAAAGGACGGAGGAGTATCATGCATCGGAGTAGGCAAAAAAATTGCTTGTCTAAAAAAGGCAAAAATTGCTCATTTATAGCGGTCGAAGTCTCAAAGGCGGACCGGCGAGGAAAGGAAAGGGGTGGGGCCGACGTTTGATGGAATTAAGTGAAGTTACATCCGCGGCAGGCGTGAACAAGGAAACTATCCGTCGGGCCTACGATATGGGTCTAGTAGACATGACATCTAGTGGGTCCCCATAGTTCTCGAAACTCTTTGGGGCTTGCGCCGTTTATCCACCGGGAACAGCAACCCCGCCGTTCCCGGCCCTACCGTCCCTCTTCTACCTTACAAATTGCTCGATCGTCCCGTCCTTTCAATTAGTTCGCTCCCAGTTTTTTTGGGGTACAGTTCAACTTCTTAACCCTCCTCCAAAATCCATGGCCTCCCAAATCTCCATGGTGGCCTTGGAAGGTTAGAGCCATCACGGCGATCAGTTCATTCATCTACACCGTGGATCGACGGTGGCATGGCTTTCGCTTCCTCGCATGTTCAACATTCAGCGGATGAGTGGGTGTTGGGCTGATGTTGAGTACACCACAGTCTGGGGCGAAGAAGGATCTAAGGGCGAAAGAGGAAGAAGCCGCCGTGATCCAGGTTTGCGTACATAACGTTTGCTTGGTCTACCACATATGCCATGCCGGGTTGAGTGCCGATTTTAGAACTTCCTCAAGGACAAAAAGTGAAATTTTCTTGTAGGCTTTAAAACACGGGAGTCCTGCGTGGATAGGTCTCGTTGTAGGCCAGCCCGATCTCGAAGGCAAGCTGGTGTCCTCCTCTCAACCTTCAATCTGACCACGGCAGCAGCCATGATTGATCCTTTGCGCTAAACTGAAGAAACCTCATCACGAGTTTCATCATGCATGGGAGTCGAAGACATTAGATGAAGATCACATCAATGCAGCAATGGATGCCTACCTTTGTTTAAATATCTACAAGGGTTGGATGAAGAAGCGAGCCATTGTCGGTTCAAGCAAAAGCGTCGGCGAAGAGGAAGAGGAAGAGGGGCGAGGGCGAAGTCGGGGCGTGGACTCGGACTCGGTAGAGTGGCGATGCCGTCGCTCATGCTGGTTCTCTTTGGGTGTCAAGCGGACTAGTTGCTTAGTTTATTTTCAAGGGTGTGTTGTCTTTGAGGCCCAAGGAACTATGTTTATATTCTTTCTCGTTATTTGAACTCTTTATGCGTACAGTAGTACTAGTACTATGTCTTACTTGTTCTTCTTTTGCATTGGTACTACTACTTTCGTATCTTCGTGTTCCTCTTGTACTTAATACGTTGTACTAGTAGTATAATTTGGGTCGGTCGATTTGTGAAAGAAGTTGCGGGCGAAGGGAAGAAAACGGCAGAAGAGGTGGAAGAAGCCCTTCTAGCCATCCATGTTGCATCAAGCGGCTCACATGGTCGGTAAAAGTGCTCCCGATTGGGGATCCACGTGGCATTCAAGGTCTCGAAGGTAGATTCCGTCCGCACCGGTTTGCGGGCTCGGCCGGGCGGCCCGCCGCGACAGCCACCATCGCGCCTCCTCCGGCGGCGGGCGACAATGACATGCTAGTTCCTCCTGCCGGCGTCTTTGGAGCAGCCTCTCCTCCTCTTCTGCGCTGCGTGCATGGGGCTCCACCAGCTTCTTTCGCGTGCTTGCAGCAGGGGGGAATCGGAGGAAAGGGCGGCGTGGCGGGCGAGCCTTGGCTTCATAGCACGGGGATGGCGGCGACACGGCGGTGATGGGAGAAATTGTTGGCGGAAGGCGGGGGCCCGGCATTTGCTGTTGGCGGCGGGGCATATTGATGAGTGCGGTGTGGGAGCTTACTTTAGTTTTATATAAGGTTGGTCAAACTTAAAAGAAAACCGTACTAGTACCGTAAACATTAGACTTAGGCAACGCTTTTATTAGTTAGTACCACAGCCACGATACGGAATCCTGTGCAAGCGGTGAAGCGGCCCTTGATCGATCGAAAGTGCGTCACCGTGTCGCTCGAAGGACATCCACGAACCTTTTGTGTGTGTGAAAACAATCCTCGAATATTACTCAACTTTTTTTCTGGAAAGTTCTTGGCCTGCAATATTTCCATATATTTGAATTTAGCTCCAGTTCGTGTTTATTTGGATTTGGGCGTTTTAGGTGCGCCCTAGTTTTTTAATACTGATTTTGTGTGTGTGGTGAGAAAGCGTGTGTATGTGTCCATATGTGTGTTGTGGCGGAAGGGCAATGTGGAGCGGTGGCGTGTGATCTGAGACATAGAGAGGTGTGAATGTGCAAATGATCATGCATGGTGAGACATAGGCAGATGCCGATCGTTGTGTATACATGAGAAAGGTCTTCTAGTTTACTTGTGTGTGTGTGTGAGAGAGAGAGAGAGAGGAGAGAGAGAGGGGCATCCCACAACAACCATCTCTCCGATTTCCGTCCCTCGCATGTCGCATGCAACACATGCATCCAACATTTTGACACCCTCACCCCCTTTGCCCACCTCAAGGCCCTTTAATCTCTTGTGAATACCCATTTCTCTCCTTAGGTTTTTTTCCCAATATCCACACACACACACACACACACACACACACACACACACACACACACACACACCAACACACACACACACCCCCCCTCCCCGAGCACACAATTCATCCCCATCCAAGGTTATCGTGACCCTCTAAGCTTGTGCTTCTTTGCACCCCAACATACAACACCTCAATCTTCAAAGACAGGCGAGATCAAGGCGGACCACAGCTAGAGAATCGGGGTCATTTGGGCGAGGGTGATGTGGCAGGTTGGTGAACCCTCCCCCCTCTCTCTCTTGCACAAAATTACCAATCCCTCTCTCCCCTTTAAAATTGTCAATCCCTCAACCCACGAGATCCTTCCCCTCCGTCCATGTTTTTCCAGCTCTCTCATCAAACATGTTGTCTCTTCTCCTTCCACTATCTAGAATCCGGATGCTCCATCTCATGTATATTACATGTATCCATCTTTCTCACAGATAACTTCTTCCTCTCTCTTTCTCTCTTCTCTCTCTCTTGTCTGGTTGGGTTTTCTCCTCTCTCGTCCACATACATACAATCTTTCCCCCTTCTGCTCCATCTTCAAAAGCTCTCTTGCGTTTCATTCACACATTGGGATATGTCAAAATGTTGCTTCTATAATGGCTGATGTAGAGTTATGGTTGTTTTTGTTGCATCCTACAAAGTAATAACTATGAAATGCATTTAGATTCTCATTTTTTGGGATTATGTGAGTTTGAGCATGTTGTGATACTATAGACCTTGTATACATCTTGGGATTGACAATGATTGTAACTATTGAATTGTATAGACCATTACATTAAAGTCAATAGCCTAATATATTTATTTCACAATTTCAACAAATGATTAGTTCACTACAAACTAAGAAAACAAATGTGTACTCCCTCCGTTTTTATTTAAGTCCGTATTAGCATTGGTAAAGTCAAGTTTTGTAAACTCTCGAAAGCTTATAACAAAAATATTAACATATACAATAACAAATAAATACCATTAGATTCATTATTGAATGTACTTTCATCATAATTTTGTTATGGTAAATGTTTATATTTTTCTATAAACTTGGTCAAACTTTAGGAAGTTTGACTTGGTCAAACCTAATATGAAGTTTACTACTACTACTAGCTAGTTGTGGCGAATCACTCAACCCGCCACGGGGAGTCGGTGTCACAAAATTTTGAGGTCGGGGGAAAATCTCCCGCCACTGATTGGCGGTGGGAAGTTACCATCATAGCCTTGGAACAGGCCTACGGATGGCCTTGGTAGGGGCTGTTTTCGTAACTTCAGGTTCACCCTACCCACCAACCCCCCGGCACCCAGTAGTACACGAATACTCCCAATTTTCTATCCCCACCACAAAATAGACTTCTCCACGGCACCAGCCTTTGCTCCTCCCTTTCATCATTTTTCGTCCACCAAGGCGCTTCCCCATCGGCGACCTCGTTACGCTGCCTTTGGAGCGGTCCACCGTCGTCGTCGTCAGGCCTCTTCCCGGCATCGTCTTCCACGGTCTGGATCTGCTTCCGGAAGCCGGCAAGGCGAAGTACCACCGTCGTGGACAATGACCTGACTCCGTTGCCGACCATGACTCAAGGCGCCGCGACCATCGTTCTCCTCCTCGATTGGTAATGTGTATTGAATCACTTAGCGGTACATGTGCAGTTCAATTTTGTTCATACCTACCCTTCAAATTTCCTGGGTGCTATTGTTCCCGTAAAAGTAATTGGTTATAGCCTCCATTGTCCAACAGAATATCAGCTTGTAATTGTCGTCGCTCTGTTCCGGTTGTGCGGGTAGGTTTTTCATCGCAACAGTAGTGTGGCAAATGATGGAAGGTTTTTAGAACTAGCAAGATGCCCATCGTTGCCGCATCAAGATGCATTTATGAGTAGTTTATCTTGTGGGAGAAAAGGATGAGCGAGGAAGGCCTTATTAAATCTGGAGAGGGGTATGGGTATCTTTTGCAAAATTCCCATTTGTTTCCTTCCTATCATGAGGATATAAATGGACGACCTATATTGCAAGAAAAAAATATAGAAAAAAAAGTGGCAGTAAAGGAAGTAGAGATAAATATTAAATATAAAATATAAAATAAATATAACAGTAAAGAAAGAGTAGAGATAGAGAGGCGGGAAAGGATCGCGCCCCTTGAAAGGGGCGTCGTGGTTTTGGCGGCCGGCGTCCGGGCCTTTATAAAATCAACGCCCTCCACCGCTCTGTGCCCCCGCTCTCCCCGCTCTGTGCCTCCCTTTCTCTCCCGCTCTTTTTGCCTTGCCCCACCGCTCCACCATGCCCGTGTCGGGAAACTTGGGATACCCGGGCGTCCGCGCCCCTCGGCGGCTTCTCGCCGAGATCCGGTTGCGGGATCGCCTCGGCCTCGGCAATTTCGACACCCCAAAAGGCCCAGCCACCGTGCGGCGGTGTGGCGCCTCCGGGCCCATAGAACATTGAACTTCCCCAACGTGCCGGCGGGGAAGGCGGCGCGGAGGCTCCGCCTCGCGGCTTAGCCGGCGGGATCGTCGCGACAACGGGCGGGAAGCAGTCTGGCGCCCGAATGGAGAAACCATGGCCTGTGGCGCCAACACTTCCGCAGGACATCATCACGGCGGCGAGAAGGCGGGAGAGGGATAAGGAGGAGGGGGCGAGGCACCTTCTCGGAGGACAAGCGTGGCGGCGGGCGCTCAATTCAACATGAGGCTGGGCAGCGTCGCCCAAGGAATCCGGCGGCGATCGGTATCTTCCGCCCTGTCGGGGCGTCGGGAGGACATCAGGGAGGAGTCGGACGAGGGAGTAGTTGAATTATCTTTTTTATCTATCTATTTGAGAACTATCCCTACTCTCTAGTATCTACTTCTCGATCTGGCCTTTGGCTTTTTAAAGCGCCCGGAGGTTGCGATTCATTGGAGATGCTCTAACATGGCAAGGAGTGCTTTAATGTTGCCCACAAGATCTTGAGTATTACTAGTAGTATATTTTTTTGCCATGTTGAGATTTTAAAACCACAGTTGAACATGCGGAGGGCAATGAAGACCAAACCGGGATATTGGGACATCTTCAAGGGCGTGGCAAGTTAAAGAGGAGCTGCACCGAACCTTAAAAGCGAGCTTTGGTAAGTAACACCCTTTCAATTACTTTCGTGTAGCCTCGTGTTCTTGATGTGTATATGTTGTATTTCTGTTTCTCTTAAGCGTGGTGTTCTTGATGTGTAATAAGAAGAGTCTTAATCGTCCTAATGCTTTCGTTTTTAGCTTGATGTAGGAAGTGGGTGTTCTCACCTTGTAGTCTGTTTTTATTTATTTTTCCTTTTGAATTCACTTCTCAGAGTTCATTTATCGGCTTCTACTAAATGGATCTAGGTTGCTAGGTATTGATCTAAAAAAATAACTTCATGTGGGGATCAGTTCTGCGAGGAGGAAGTATGGTCCCTCGAGATCATGTTTCCAAAATGAGGTGGATTACACACAAGGTGCAGTTCCTAATGATCTTGGATTAGACACAAGGTGCAAATTCCCGGATGATTTGGATTACACACAAGCCGGTGGAGTTCGGCTGTTTGTCCTCGTGGCATTAGTAAAGGCTGAAAAGCGTGCAGCAGCCCTTGAGAATGTAGCTGAGTTCTGAAGAAGCGAAAAGAGCAATCGGATGCCTCTTCACCCAAGCCAAAGAAGAGATGGAAGAAGCCAGAAATAAGCTAGGAGGGGGGAGCGGGCTAGGCGTCCCTGCTATCTAAAACTGTTGTCAATAAAAATTTCCTTCATAATAGCTAGGTTCAAATGTTTATCCGGTCAGCATGCTGTTGTGATGTCCGTGCATCTCGATGTGGCACAAAATGTTTTTTGGGTCATGTAATAACAACAATTACTTTCCAAACAATAACGAAGAAGCATTGGACATGGTATAGTTCACCATTTGGACATTCAAAGTTCAACTTCCACATCAAACTCATGTTCACGGATATCGCACATTCATACATAATGTCACAACCATGATTCACTTCAAAGCCAAAAAAATGTGAGGAGAGTTATAAATAAAGAAAAACCTCTACTAGTTCCGCTACGGTCGAGCACAACAAGTCAAGACCATGCGTAAATTAATTATATTTTAGTCATTTTTGTGTTCTAAAATGCCCTTTCCTGGAAGGGCGTGTTGCGGCACCCGGATTCAATGAAAGGCGGGCGGTCTTAAGCTGGTTGCAGCGGAGGCGTGCTTAATTTGGGCCGCGCAAGAACCATTAGGGCGCCCGTTCAATCAATCCCGTCCTTTTTGTTTGGGTATAACAAAATCTGTTTTCCATTCACATTTTAAAATTCATGGACAAACTTTGACCCAAAATACGATGGGGACTAGTAAACCGGAATGGAGGTAGTAGTTTTTTAATCAAAAGGTTTCCCCTTCGATTTTCATCTTGAAAACCCATCTAAATCTAAACCATAGTATTTGCCCTAGAACTACCAGGTTCAACATCTTAACATAAACCCATACAACCTCCATAAAAAAAAAACCATACAACCATCGCCAAGGAAGCGTAGTACTATGAATTCCATTTTAAGCTCCATACCAATCGTTCTAAAAACTACTTACTACTTATAACGGCCATTGAAAATCGGAACTCTTAACCCGTTAAAAACGATATTTTAAACATTTTCGATCGGAAATTGGCGAGTCACCCCGCTCAAATCGTTCACAAGGCCCGACCATCAACTCCCTCGGATCAAATTATCACGTGGTGACTATTCCTACAAAGGTGCTCCCCCCGTCCCGGTACCCGAATGCAGTCGTGCACCTAGGGTTTTAGGGTTTATTTTTAAATGCCTTTATTAACACTCATTGTTTGAGAAAGAGGCCCTTGCGTGCGTCGCCTCTTCCCATTATATGTACTCCAGTTTTATGCGGTGTCCAAAAAAATTATAATAACTACTAGCAATTGTCAATGCGTTGCCACCCGATAAAGTAGATTAATACATATTCACGATTTGATGAAAAAAGTCTAATTTTAAATCGTATATCACTAAAAATATGTTATGTTTCAATCAAAATATATTCCTTTAGCGGTTTTGATGAGATAAAGGGGAATTTGTTGGTTGCAAGATTAGAAGTGGTATATTCTAATTTCTACTCTTACTGCAAGATGCCCGTGCTTGCGGAAATCAAATCTTGTTGGGGAAAGGAAAACGAAAAAGAAAGCTTAGGTACGGTGATAAGAATAGTAAAAGGCAGGAAATAATGAAAACCGTGTAATGTTATAATGATAAGGGAGTGTGACACTTCTCAAGGGGAGACATCGAGACCATGTTTGCGAGGATAGGAAAACATGAAGTGGCGTCGGTGAGCTGGAGAAAAGGAGTGATAGCTAACGAAGGAGCATGCATGCGAGAGGATGGGCGTGAAAAGTGAACAAAAAGGGATTCAAATATTTGAATTGAGATGATGATACATGTAATCCATCTCGAACCAAAATTGATCTATCAAACATGCATACTCATATGAATTCACCATCTATGTTATTTAATATGTAGATATTCTTGATCCATACATTTAGTAGAACATAATTTGGTTAAATTTTTGAATTCAACCTTAAATTTGAGATCTTGTATTTGTAAATCATATTATACATATAAAAGGGCAGAATTCTTTGTTGTGCTTTTGAAAGTATATATAAAAATGATGTATATAGAATGTAATTCCAATTGAAAATGGATCCCTTGAAAAAATAAATACAAGCGGGATTGAATTGAGTTGTACGATGGCTTCCTGCAAAATTTGAGCAAGGCGGGGAAAAGGATGGTAAGCCAAAATTCGAGATGGAAATCACTCGCCTATCCCGCCCGCAAAAGCCTATCGCTGGATTTCTATAGGTTTCGATAGGGGGAGGTTTTAATTTCACCCAAAGCGGCCTCCCCGGTTCATACGGTGGGCGCCAAAACACGGTGTGTCCTCGGCGAAATCGACTCCTCCCGATTCATATTCATAACGGTGGGCGCCAAAAACAAACTCTTCGGCAAATATTGGGTTGTATGAAGATTACCATCCTATCCCCAACCGACTAATGTTTTTGTGATGTAGTAGAAATTTGAAGCAGGGTAAGGTTTTAAATTTCCTCGCATTTGAGACAAGCGTGCCCTAATACATGGTTCCCCTTCCTCTCTACCTCCCTTTTCCCCATTAGGTATCCGTGGGCAAAACACCCTCCCCCCACCCTCCTCAAATCCCGCCACCCCCATCCAAGTCCTCCTCCACCATGCGGATGATACCCCGGAACCAAGTCCATTACAAAATCGACCCTCTCATCCCGGCCGGACCGGGAATCCTTGCATCCGTCCTCTCGCTTCATCCCGCCGTCGTCCATTGCCGGTGCGCTCCCTCACCGTTCTCGTCCACCGTGCCCCCATCAATCTACCCTCCTAGATCTGCTTCCCGCTGCGAAAGCCATCGCTCCCATGACCTCAAATTCTCGTGGAATCCGTTGCAAGCCGCCAACCGGGCGGTACTCTTCGTATCTGCTCAACTTATTTATTGGAAAAAATAGATGACCTTTTACTCGATTTCTTGTCTTGGTTGCAAAGTTGCCTTTGTCGGTTTACCTTTAGATCCGCCATGCAGCTCAACACTATCTCCCAATGCTTATGGTTTTCCCCTTTTATATTCCACCTAGTTAAATCGATGACTAAATTTCAAAATTGGGTGTCGATTTTGAGCTTGGGAGTTGCGGTCGAAGGAAGTTTCGGGTGGGGGCCGGTGGTTGTGGGGGGGTGGTGGGGCCTCGTCGACGGCTTCGGATGGGGGGTTGGGTGAAGGGCAGGCGGTGGGCGGTGGTTTGGGGCTTTGTCCGGGTTTTGTATGGGAAGCCCGGTATGTTCCTTGTCGGGGAAGGGGGAGGGTCTCGTCAACAAGTGGCTTGTATGTATTGATATCTTTTCGATTAAATGGGGAATAAACCCAAGTAATTTCCGCCGTTCCCTTTCCCGGTTTATATATCCGGTTATGGTGTACCCACTTGTACACTATGATGCCTGTTTGTGGCTCTTGTTATCATGGTTTGGCAATAAACTCTTTCCGTTATTATGAACCTATCATTTGCGCTATCCTTATTACGGGCCATTTTTTTTTTACTTTGCAATTATAAAATACCCACCTTTATTCGGCCATGAGCTCTCTCTCAGAATCCGGTGATAGCACACAAGTGTTACATTTATTTTTTCATGGTTCTGGATATTACCAATTCGGTGAATATCGGAATCCTGCATCGGAAGAATATTTGGAACAACAAGACTTACAAAATTGGCACCAAGGCATTGGTGCCATTCGGAGCAATGAAACTCACGCTCCCCATTTGATTCTTGTTGGAATATGATCCTAATACTATTCTAACCTCGAGAGTCAAAGCGGATGGCTGTCTTTCACCCATCAAGGTGCCTTTCTAATTGGCAAGTTTTATTGATTCGGTATCTTGCATATGTTGTCCATTTCTTCTACTTTGTTGCACCATTTTAGTTTACTCATCATATATTCGAGATGCCATGCCCATCCATTATCAATACATATTCCATCTCATCATACCATGTTTTCCCTCAAATGTTGTTCTTGTGCATCAACATCAAAAAGGAAGGGTGATTGCGAACTGAAGGAGCCCACAAAGTCCTTGAAAAAATTGGTCGAAATGCCCCACTTATATTGGTTTGTACAACCCGGTGACACAAAGCGTGGGACCGACTCGATGGGTGTACCCATACTTTGGCCACACCACTAGCCCCCACCACGGACTGCACTCCGCAAAAGGTATCGATTTCATTTGCCATAGCACCCCGTACCAGAAAAATCCCACCCAAAAAATCCAAGTCCAGGCGAAGACCTATCCCAATGCCAATTCCTGCAATTGGAACCCCATTTTTATTCGTTTAAAGACAATGCTTTCGGTTGGGTTGTTATTTCATGGGAAGATTATGTGAAGACAAACACCATTTCCATCTTCTGTCCCTTACAAGTGCTATTATTCATGTTATTATTTTCCTTTTTTGCTGATTGAACACATCAATGATTTACATTACATTGTTGTAACTAGGTGAGGTCAATCTGGATAGTCATGTGAGCAAAGCTTGCTTGGCTTTTAAAAGCATTAGGATGTCGGTGTTACGAAATCACACTTTTGGCAAGTCTATAAGAATTTCGGTGAAGTCTCCTTGCTAAATTTAGAAGACATTGAATGGAAAAACCTTGTTATTGGTCTCGTTCGGGATGAGTCTTGTCTATGAAATCACATGACAATTTGAACTTCTACTTTTCGCATGTTTAGGATCTTTTTGGAAATTCTCGAAGAAGAATTCGGTTTGAAAAACGGGGATATCATAAATATTTGCCCTTGCTTTGCTCTTGTTAGTACATGTTGTCTGTATCCTGCTTGCATACTGTTCATTATGTACAGGGTATGCATGATACCTTATCAATTGTTGCTCAAATTATCGTCTTATGAATGGTTACATTAGTGTAGAATATTCAATGCCAATGTTTTTAGCTCTGCATTGTTCTTGTAAGTACATTTGTCCTTTATCGATGTACTTATAATGAAGGTAGTTGTTCATGTACCATCCTCTCACTTATTTTCCTTTGCCCTCCATTTTCTAACATCGGATCTATATTTACTCTTACCATAAGGTTGTCTTGAAGAAGTTTAGTGTGCATTGCTCTTGGTTGTACCTTTTGCTGTTCGTGCACTTACATTTATAGCTACTTGGTTATGTAATCACTCTTTCCATCTTAAATATTCTCCATTTTTATATATTATCACATCTATATTTACTCTTAACAAAATGTAGAATAAAGGCAATGCTTTTGAAGAAGATTATGGTAAACTTCTTGAATTGCCCCCATCGGCATGGACAAGGCCTTTATAAGACTTCTTCACCAATAATGTAAG
>JAHIAM010011042.1:0-19216 GCA_021605205.1 Aegilops longissima
AATCGATTCGGGTGTTGACCACATTGAACACGCATACTTGCCGAGCACCAAGGTGGTGGGCTGCGGCGAGGCCTAAGGAAGGGATGGCGCGAACCGGGGAAGGCAAGCGTCGGTGGATGTCCGCATGCGTGAAAGGGTATGAGGTTCCTTTGGTTCGCTGCGGTGTGAGGCTGCCATCTCAAGTATGGAATAACGGGGGTGTGGGTGAGTAGAGGGATGGCCCTGTAGGTGATGGGAGTAGTAAGGGGGCGATGTGGCCTCAAACGCATCATTGCCCGACCCGACCCGCAGAGCGAGAGCGAGGCGCATGGCCGTGCTGGTTTGGGTGGCTGGAGCAAGAATGCAGAGGTTGAAGAAGCACTGACGGCCATTGGATGGACATCATGGTCACTAGAGCTAGAATCGTGCAAAATTGACTAAGTTGACAAAGCCCTCCGTCCCAAATCCAGCTTAGTAGGCCACAAGATTAACTTTGCCACTATCTTGGGTCCCGGCTAGCGGAGAGTATTCATTGTTTTGTGCGCGTAATAAGGAGGCACGTCCTTGCGTGCGAAGATATAGGAGAAATTCGAGGCTGTCGAGGGGTGATAACATTTTTTTCATGAAATCTGGAGGCCCTTCCAGTAGGTCCCAGATGTCGGTGGAGGAATCATTATTTTGTGCATAATAAGGAGGCATTTCCTTAACGTCGGCCGTGGACAGACTGTCGACCTCTCCATATACGATCCACGCCGAGATGCATGTCGATGCGTTGACCCGTTGACCAGGCAGCAAGAGAGCACGAAGCGGTGGGCGGCCAATGAAGGCCTAGGAAGAGAGCGACATGGAGCTGGGAAGACTCGGCAGTTGTTTCCCATGCGGAGGGTCTGGCTTATTCAAGGTTCTTTGATTTCCTCTGCCACGCATGGGAGAATAACAACATGTGTGGGTGAGTAGAGGGATGGCTGGGCCAGCGATGGGAGTATGGTGGGTAGGTGAGACTGTGGGCTCCTGACCCGACTTGTAGCCAGGAGGGAGGAGGCAGCCCGCGGTGCTTGTTTGGTAATTTGGAAGCGGGGAGAAAGGTTGAAGAAGCCTGACGGCAGTTGGATGGAACTCCAATAGTCCTTTGCATGTCGTCAACCTTTTTAGGAAAGCCTCAAATCCTGTGGAAAACAGCGCCCAACCCACATACGCCATTATTTCTAATAATTTACAGCCATTGCCTAATTCTTAAGGGTTTTTGGAGACCATATACTTTTTATTAGCATTACAACCCATATTGTGGCCATGGTTAAAAATTATCGAATTTTTGCATATTCAGGTCTTAGTCAGAACTGTTTTAATCCGAAATTTGAGTCACATTCGAACTGATTTTAAAAATAAATGTATATCAATATAAAATCCAACAAATTGTCCGCATAAAAATCAATGCAATTTAAAATCTCGAAATGAAAAAAGAAATTTGAAATTGCCGGTTTGATGTCTTTAGAAATGTACAACCCATTTCTCATGCTGTAGGAGCATTTCTCGGCAGACGAATAGAAGCTCTCCTCGTCTTGAAAGATTTGCAACCTTGCAGGCTGACAAAGCGACTTGCTTGGCAAATCACAAAAAAAGCGGGTGTGGGCGTGAACCCAGTGCAGGCCATGGAAATCGGTTATTAACCACATTGACCGCCTTGGAAAGGAAAACACAAAGCGCAGTGCAGCGAAAGCCTAGGAAGGGAACGACAGGGCCGGGGAAAGGCAGTGGTGGATGCCTGCGGAGGAAATCACGCAGTTCCTTTGGTTCGAATTTGGTGTGGTTGTCATCCGCAGAAGTAGAATAACGGGGGTGTGGGTGAGTGGAGGGATGGCATGGCCAGCGGTGGGAGTAGTGTAGGGGCGGTGAGGCCTCAGCGGCATCATCATCCACCAGGAGAAAGCAACACGTTAGCCTGACCGTGCTTTGGGCGGTGGAGCAAAGAAGACCGGAGGTTGAAGAAGCACTATAGCCGGTGGATGGACATCGTCGTCACGATCCTTTGGAGCTAGAAGTCGTTCTTATTGACTAAGTTGACCAAAGCCCTCTGTCCCCAGTCAAGTTAGTAGGCCCACAAGTCAAGCCACCACTATGGTGGGTCCCATTTCATGAGAGGTATTCATTTTTTTTGTGTGTCATAAGGAGGAACATCCTTGCATGAAGAGAGATATACTGGTGGAGTCCGAGCACATCATGAGGAACATTATTTAGTGAAATAAAAAGCCCTTCAGTGGGTCCTTCTAGTCGGTGGAGGAATCATTATTTTGCGGGTAATAAAGAGGCATTTCCTTGCGTGTGGTTGTGGACGGATGTGAGCCTCTCCATGTCACGATCCGCCGGATGGATGTTGTTCATTGACCACGTTGACCGAGCGCCTTGAGCACCCAGGTGGTGGGTGGCCGAGGTCTAGGAAGGGCAACAGAGCAGGGAACTCACGGAGTTGTTTCCCCACCTGAGATCTACGGGGTTTATTAGTTCGTCTAGTCGTCCCTGAGAATAACAGTAGGTGCGGGTGGAGTAGAGGATGGCTAGGCCAGCGATGGGAGTATGGTGGGGTGGTGAGGCCTGCTGGCGTTAGCATGGCGACACCGCTGAGGAAGGCAGGCAGTCCCTTGGTAACTTGTTTTAGCGGCTGGAGTAGGAAAAGTAGAGATTAAAGAAGCACGACAGCCATTGGATGGACATCCAACAGTCACTGCTCTCGTGTGCATTGTTCCTAATAACGTACAAGCCATTTGCTAATTCCTAAGAATTTTTTTGGATATTTTGGAGAGGTCAACTATTTTTAATCCATATTCTTTTGTTAGCATTACACCCCATATTGTGGCCGCGGGTAAAAAGTATACGAATTTTTGCATATTTTGGAGAGGTCAACTATTTTTAATCCCGAAATATCGATTCACATTCAAACTATTTTGAAAAATAATTTATATAAATATAAAATCCAAATAATTTTCCACACATAATCAATCATTTAAATTTAAAAAAATCTTGGAATGAAAATAATTGAAACTAATTCCGGTTTGATGTGTTTTAAAATGTAGAGAGTACATTTAGACACGTCAGATGAAACTCTCCTAAATCTTGAAAGATTTGCAGCCACGAGTAGTGATAAAACAAATAGGCCTCGTTTGGGTATTTCTTAAAAAATAGAAGCTGGGCTAGCCATTTTCCATAAAGAAAGAAAAAAACAAGCTATGCTCATGATGTAGGTAAGCATAAATAAACACCACTGGCTGGGCAGGCCCTGACCCACGCACAGACCCGTTGTTACCACAGTCAAATAGCTAAAATTAGTATAAATAACAGCTGCTTTTCCTCAAAGTAAATAAATTGCGGGACTTCTTTTGGGTCCTCGTGCCGACCATTTCATTAGTGTAATTCTCTCATTTATTGGCTTTCACGTTGACAATGGCGTGAGCGGATGTCCAACCATTAGGAGGAACCATATTTTTGGGCTTGTAATATAAGGGCACCTTTGCGTCTGCCATAGCGTTTGTGGGTCCCTATTGTCATCCTCTCCGCATCTGATCATCTCCTTGTTCCTCTAGGTTGTTGTGATGTTGACAATGCAAGAGGCGGCGCCTGCATGAATGACCCCGAAGTGAACCAAGGCCATAAAGCCAGAAGGGGCAACAGCCGGGCCTCGAGACGGAGCGAACGCCTGAGCCATGGAAGATCGCCCGTCGATCATGACGGAGAAGTCTGAGGTGGCCCGGTTGGTCGAGGAAGTGCTTATTGGGGAGCTTGCAATGCGCGAGAAATAGTAAGGGCGTGTGGGGAATAGAGGAGGGACGCCAACTTTGGAGAATGCAGTGAAGCGATTAAGGCGCAACCAGCCATGGGGCGGGGAGGCGAAGCCGAGCCAGCGTGGTGGTTTGGTTTGGGTGGTACGGAGGAAGAAGAAGACAAGAGATAGAAAGATACCAGACAGGATATTGGATGTCAATCCAACGGCTGGTAAGCGGAATCATTTGTTGACTAGCTAGTAAGTCGACACCACCTTAGATAGGCTATTTCCTTACGGGTCCCAAATGCAGAATCCAAATCTATCCGCAGTCATGCACGCCCTTCCTATGAAAATTTATAGCCCATTTGATGTGCTAGTTGGAAATAAGTTTGTGGAGTCTTGGTGGTAGCTAATCACTTGGCTTACGTAATGCCTGTGATTGAGCTCAAGCAGCCCGGCGAGTGATGTTATTTCCCTTGAGTCGGGATTTGTTAGTTGTTACAATATTTCCTCTAAATTAAATGATCTGGCAAGCCATTTGCCTTGCTTCAAAAGAAAATATGACAGTCACGGCCGAATTGAAAAGGGCAAGAACATCTAACTCCAGCTTACAAAGCTGTACAAAAGCACGAGGGTTAATTGTTCATCCGGTTTACAAAAACCCAGGTTGAAAAAGAGACAACATCTAACTCCGGCAATGCTTTTGGCGATCCACCGTCAAAATGGATTGGTCGAGTCCATAGAATGAACATCACAGCTCGTAAAATTGCTTGGATTATGACCAGAATATGTTGTAAATAGAAGCCCGACACGTTCATAAGCTATTTTGCCCACCTGAAACTCCTTTTTTTGCTCTTCCACATACCCATCCGTCAAAACCATGTTGCTGATAAACATAAGCCTGATGGACAATAGTAACCTCGCATTCAGCAGGAAGAATGTGACAAATCTAGTGTGCGCACGGTTGGCTACATATCGTTCTAGCGTTATTGTATTCAATCGAATCTCATGAGAAGTTATAAAATCCCGATGCTTACGAATCCACCGTTTGGTTATAACTTTATTACCCCGTCATGTTGCCTAAATAGACATGAAGACTAGTTAAGGTCTAAAAAAAGAGTGTCGAAAGTGCAACAGCTGAACGGTTAATTCTAGTACACTATATGCGGGCTTCCAATGTGCGTGAAATTATCACCTTTATATACAACTTCTCCAGACATGGAAAGCATTGCAGCAAGCCAATAATCTTGTTCAGATCAAAACTATTCATTTGGATATATAAGATCTTGCGTAATCTAGCACCATTGATAGGCCATCCATGGAGAAACACTTCATTGAGCATAGAACATAATATTAGTACAAAATGTGTACTCCAAGATGACATATAACTTATGCGCAGAAATTTAAAATGCAGCTTATGGTTACAAGTGTAGATGATAATGTAAAGTACCTGAAGAACTGTGGAGCCAAACACCATATTGAAATGAGCACAAAGATCATGTATTACACTCGAGGTCTCCGCTTTAGGCGCAGAGGATGGTTATTTGCAACGGTGAATAACTAGAATCAAGGATCAACCTTTGAAGTGAAGGGCATCTTAGATGATGGGCTACCTTCCAATCAAAACAAATTCCAATTCTTACAAGGTTAAGCGACTTTTATTTGGAGACAACCCGATTCTAACTGCTAAAAACAAGCACCAAGCACTCGAGTGGTAGGGCAATACTGGAGTGGATGATGTTAATGCAATGAAGCCTCCGATATACTGAACCCGCACAAGTGAAAGTTTCTTGAGAAATGGGAGTCGAAGGTTTAGTACCATATTGTGCAGTAGGTTGCATGTGCAAAGGTGGCGGTGTGGAGAGAGGAGGAAACGATGAGATGGACATCGGTGCCTTGTGGCACATGTAGATGGCGCTCGATATCTGGTAGGTGATTTCAGGTGAATAGTAGAACTCAAGAAGCATGTAGTTCTGTGAATTGTGGGATTTCAGGTCAGGGCCCACCATGCAGGGGCATGGTATGCTTGCTCAGGTAGCATGACGGGATGCGAAGCTTTGAACTGGAGCTCCGTGGGAGGAGATGATGGCTACAGGATTTCAAAATCATTAAAGAGAGATAGTCACATGATCAAGATTAAGGGGCATGGCGCACCATAGAGGGCGCCACCGAATTGAGAGGACTTGGTAAGCGGGCGGGATGATCTCCCCAAGGAGCGGCGTGTGGAGATCACATGCGCGTCCACCCGAGATTCTATGGGTTCCCCGATCCGTAGTCGAGGTTGGGTGCGATATATGCCAATGGATGGCTTATCATGGTGGGAGCAAATAGAACGTCGCTGGTGCCCTCGAAGCGGATGAGGCGAGACACAACACCTACAGACTTACCTGTGTTCGGAGCTCTCCTGGAGATAACACTCTAGTCCTCGCCTCTGCGGGGTCTCCGCATGATCACTAAGGCACTATTGAGTACAATGGTGCTCCTCGAGCTGTATGCTAGAGGTAGGAGAAGGCAAGGCTTGCTCTCTCTCCTCTCTCTGTGTGTGAGTCTAGTTTTTACAGGTTGGGCACCCTTTGCATGGGTGCCCTGGGGGGTTTATATAGGCCTACCCCCCAGGGGTACAATGGTAATCGCCAGAGTAGGACCCGATCACAAGACATCTCGGGTCGCCGGCTTCTCCTTCGCTGGCTGTGGGGCCGCCACTGCAGTGGGCCTCTGGCGACTCAGATGAAAATGGAGCCGACATGTTGCTCTGCCTTCGCTGGTCTTCTTGCCGGCTGCTTGACATCAGTAGTCCCTAATGCTAATGACGCATGCTTGAGTCGGGGGGCGAGGCTACAGTAGTCCCGCTGCCTCAGTGGGGAAGATCACCGAGTAAAACCATGTCTCAGATGTTTAATGGTGCCACGGACCCGAGGGAGGAGGGGCCGCCTGCTAGAGGCCGACTCTCCCTTAGGTCCGGATAGTGCGAGCTTCCACCGCCTTCCGGCTCTCGCCGCCAGGTAGGGAACTACGCAGCCGCCGTCGCGACGAGCCATCGTGGGAAGCCGAGCTCGCCCGCGAGAGTGATGTCAAGGTGGAAGCGGCAACAATGTGCGCGCTACTGCAGCGGCGATCTCCGCCTGTATGGGGCATTGTGGCGCGCTGCTGTTTTGGACGTGGGGGGTGACGGACTACACCGTAGCCACACCTCGCCTTGTCTTTTGTAATGGGGGCGCAGACTTCCGGGCGGCAGGGGCCGATCGTAGCAGGGAGCCGCCTCTATGGAGGCCGCGCTAGGAGTCGGCCCGCCTGATGCCGCTTTTCTGTAGCTTGGCGCCTTTTCGAAGAGCTCGGCCACTTGAACTAGCCTGCCACCGTATAAGGCGTTGCTTCGTCTCGATGTTTGTGGGCGCGAGCCGGCCCATCGTCTCCGAAGGTTCGGGACTCGTGTTGGGCTACCCGCGGCCCATTACTTCGGATGATAGTCCTGAAGCCGATGAGCGTCGCGGCTGATGAGCCGAGAAGCCTCAACAGTTTTCCTTCTCCGAGTGCTCTGGACAGAAGCTTCATCCGACTCCTGGTGTGCCCCCTGGAGGGAATCGGCCCCGACCAGACGGACTTGTCTGAAAACTTCGAACGCAAAGGTGGGAACCAGGTGGCATGCTAGCCAAGCCTCCAGGCCCGCCAACTCTCATGGGGAAGCCACATGGCGTCAGCCAGCCGGACTAACTGCCTTAACCCAGCAGCGCTGGGGACGCGCAGTCGGCCTGGCCCGACACTTACCAAGCCTCAAGCGCGTGAGCGGATCCTTTGCCGGCCGAAGGCGACGTGATGAAACTTCTTCATGGAGTTACTGCGTGCGATAACCTCGCATGATAGCGTGGGACGTGGGATCATGGGCATGAGTTAATCCTCACGCATCCGCACGCCTGCCCCTCGGGCTTCATAGCCCATCAGCTATAAGTAGGGAGAGGAGGGGCGCGGCTGAGCACGCTTCGCCTCTCTGCCCCATCATAATCTCCTTCTTCCCTCTTGGCGAAGGCGCTGACGACTACAGCAGATGTACAGCTGCTTGTCTCCGTCGAGCTCTTCCGTCCCGAGCCCTCTTGGCCCCGCACCAACCCTCAGCTCCCCTACCGCCCCATTTACCTTGTCGAGTTTCTTCATGGCGAGCTGGCCAGGAGATTGGGACAGGCTTGACGTCAGAAGGACCACATCGCCTTTCTCCGCGTACGCAGCGCCTTCTCGAGCGCTTTCTACGGTTACATGAAGGCGCGTGCTCTCCTGCGGGGATGATTTCACCGCGGCGCCGGAGGGCGGCGGGTCATCTTCGCTTACACTTCATCCGTGGCTTGATGCCTGCGGCCGAAGCGGAAGCGCTCTCCGGGCCGTTCCTGAGTTCTATCATCTCCATTCATCATCACATCCGCCTTGCCGTGATGCTGCTATCCGCCGCCGCCACGATGTCGGCGGCTACCGCATCTCCTCCCCACCATTGAGTTACAGAGCGTTCTTCTGAAGCTGGACGCCTCCACCAAGGAGAAGGCGGCCCGGCCCGGTGCCTTCATCGACGCGTGCGGCCGTCACCGAAGAATGTCTTCTCTCGCCATCAAGCCGCCACGATCCGTCAAGATGTGGCAGCAATCTTACTCTACGCGGAGAATGTTGATCGGCCGTCGACTTCATCAACTTGCCATTGATAAAGTCGGCCCACCGGCTTGAGCCTCGGGCCAGCTGAGCTAAAGGCGAAGCCTGTATCGTGAGCGACGCTCCGCCGCCATCAATCGACTCAAGGAGCTAAGCCGGACGCCGAAGGCCTCATGGCGTCAAACTTGCTTGATCGCGCTTCGGCTGTAGCTACCGGGTTACGCCTGCTCAAGGCCCGGCTCACTTGATCAGCCGATGAGCGGGAACATCGCGCCTGCGTGCCGGCTGAGTACCAAGGAGATGCCGAAATTTCTTGAGGTAGCGTAACTTGGTGAACTTAACAAGTCCTGAGGGGGTCCCGCGGTTAAGCAAGCTTAACCGTGACTCATGGCGGACCCGCCCTCCCGCCATAAGCTCTTCAATCTTTCCTCTTCAAGATGCTTCATCTTGATTCCGTCTTTGTTGTATCGACAATTGCCTCTCTCTTCTTTGAAACAGATCTACATGTCTGAGGAGACGGCCGCCATCGCGGGGGTGGGTGGTGACTACCAACCGGACCGGGATGTGAGTGACGTGGACGACCCCGACTTGGGGGCGGCCGCCTTGGAAGATGACGCCACAGCGGGTGGCATCGAGACGTGGTCGGACGACTTCGAGGAGGAGGCAGCGCTCGCCACGCCATTAATGCGTGGGGGACTCGGGTAGGTCGCGGGCCTCGCTTCGGCTCCTCCAATCGCTGCTAACTTATAAACCGTGCAGCATAACACTGGCGAAGCGCGCGCCATGTTTGGCAGCGTGCGTCAAGAAGGCTAAGAACCTCGACCGCCGCGACAAAGCGGTGCGGAGGCCCGCCAAGGCTGCCAAGTTTCAAGATTCAAGGCGCCTCCCATGGTGTCGGCGTAAGTATCTTTTCTTGTGCTTTTTCTTTCTTGTTGATTCTGCCTAAGCTTCCTTGCTTTATTTTCCTTAACTTAGGGCCCCGCTCTCTCTTGAGAAGTCGGTCGCCGGCTCCGTCATTGGGTCGGTGGAGACCTCCACAACCACCCAGGCAGATCGATCAGGCCGCCGACCTCACGGAGAAGCGTGGGAGTGGCGTGAAAGGTGCGCGAGGAGTAAGAAGCCCCGCACTGGAGAAGGCAGAGACGTACACAAGCCGCCTCTCGCTAAAGAAATCGGGCCGAGGTCGAGGCTGATGCCGCATCGAAGAAACGACTTGAAGAAGCTGCGCGCCGTGAGGAGCCACTATTCATTGTTCCCTTGAACTCCGTGTCAGCCTCCACGGAGTTCACACCTGACGCCGCCACCATCGGAGGTCTGAGACAAGCAAGCCGGCCTTGTGGCGCACCTGACCGGAGAAATGAGGTGGTGGCGGGCCCGACTCTGAGGCCCTCACCCAATGCATCATCGTCTTGCGGCCTTAAGCGCCCCACGAGCAGGAAGCCCTTACCTTGAGCTCATCGGTCCCGAATCTTGCAGCTAAGCGTCGCGCCCGCAGCCAGGTGCGTGGGGGTGGGGCAGGAGCCTAAACCGGCGATCCTTGGCGTCGAATGCTCAAATTTGAGGCCGGCGGCTCTCAAGCAACGCAACCCGACATTCTTGGATTCATGACGACCATCCGGGTATGTTCTTACTTCTTCGTCTTTGATTCTTGTACTTCCGGGGTACGCACCCCTGGTGCAACCCGAGTTTGGCGGCATAGTAAGCGGCTCAAAACTTTAATTGGCAAGCCGAGTGCTAACGTTATCGATGTCTTCCCGGGACTATCAAACCCAGCGGCCGCCTTCAACTCCAACATCCGAGCTGGACCAGGGACCCCGGACTTTCCAAAAGGAGTAAGTCTTGCTTTTTTGGGGAGGCGCTGGCGTAAATTTCCTAGATTGGGCTTTTGGCGTCGGGCGGATCTCCCCTTATTTCTTCTTTGCTGATTGTTGATAACTTCTTTCTGGGGCGGCGGTGCACCTGGCTGTATCCCCAAATTTGGGCCTCGGCGCGGGATCTCCCAACAATTGTACTTCTTCCTTGTTGATTGTTGGCGCTTTTATTCCTCCACTTTTGCAGGACAAGCTGTCCTACAGGCAGGGTGGGTAACCAACACCCTTGCGTGCCAGGAGCGAATCGCAAATGGCCCAGGCTGACGGCGGCCCCAACGGGCGCGAACTTCTTAAGGCCCGGAAAGGAGGGGGTGAAAAGAGTCCAATCTCTCGCGGTTCGGACACGCTCGCCGGCCGAAAGGGGGCTTGTTGCCGGCCGGCGGATTGAAGATATGGTTGCGGTAAGCTTTCCCTTTTTCTTTCTTTGGCTGCGGCTTGTCGGGCGGCCTTTAGCTTCGAGGCCTTTTTCCTTTAGAGACTTCTTTGCCCTCGGCGCCCAACCGGCTATTAAACTTTCGTGAGGGGGGGCGGAAGGTGCCGCGCCGCCCCGGACCCTTAGTGAACAACTCCCCGGACAGGTCCGCCTTTGGGCGGGCTCCCGGATCTGCCCGCTTGCGTGGGGCCGGCAACTGCCCTTTGTCCAGACATCCCGGCTCCACTCCCAGTCAGCCCCGGCCCGGGGCGGCCGGCCGGAGGCTTGGAAGGTTCCCGGCCCGGGCGGGCGCGGGCCGGGAGTTTCCAAGGCATGGTACCCTAAACGCCAGACCATTTTTGGAGCCCAGGAGGAGTTGGTGGCGGGGAGGGACCTTGTCAACGGGGGGCGATGGGTACACCAACACCGGATCTTCATTCTGGCGGGAAATGGTGTGGGCGCCACCGGAGTGGTTAGCTGAACCCGGAGGTCGCGAGACTCGAAGGTGATCGACTCGGCGGCAGGGAAGGCGGAGGATGAGAAGCGGAAAGATGTCCGGTCGGGCGGACGGCCGCCCGGTTGGCCTGCCTCGAACAACGACCCCCGGCGCCGATTGGGCGAAGCGAGCCACCACCGTCCCTCCACCAACGGCACCCGACTCCGCCACCCCGGACCGCTCTGCTCCCTGGCCGTCGACTTTTATTTTTCCGCTAATCGTCTCAACAAACTTTGTTAAATTTGCACAATTCCCCGGGGTGTATTTCAAACTCGTAATTTGGCCAATGGGCCTTTTGACATGTAAATATTTTGCCGATTTCTTCCTTTTCTTGCTTCCCGCTCCTTGCCTTTTTTTTTGCCGCCCTCCCTTGGTTGCCGCTTGCTAAAGCGGCCTCTCTGGGATGCCTTTGGGGTAAAACTTAGCTTCTTTCGGGAGGGGCAAGTGGTTAAGACTAGAGCATTTAGAAGAAGTAGAAAGGTATCTTCTTACAGCCGTCGATGGGGGAAGCGGCGAACTATGTCGTGCTTTGGGTCCTTAGCCATTTTGATGTGGGCACCCTTTTCGCCTTTATTTTGCCGAACCCTCGAAGCGCCGGCGGGAATTTATGCCAACACACTCTCGTCGGGGGAAGCACTACATAGTACAAAAGGCGGCCCCCGGGTGGCCAAACCGTGCCGGCGGAATAATGTCACATTCATAGGCATAATACTTATCATATAGATAAAGAGAAATCCCGAGTCTTGGGGACCCGAGTCTTACTTAATACAAAAGGTGCGTGGTACATACCATCACTTAAAATCTTAAGGATATTTGCATTCCATGGTGCTCTGTTCCTTGCAATCGCTCTTTTGTGTGCTCGGCCCGGCATCTATCGGGTAGTAAGTCGTTGCCCAACTTTCGATGATGAAGGGGCCTTCCCAAGGTCGAGAGTTGTCTGGCGGTGTTCCTTTGGATCAGCGGACACAAAGTCTCCCTCTTAAGGATCTTGGGACCCGGTTGTAGTACGGGAACTCGGCGGTAGATGGTGGACGGTGAGTGCCAACGGCCCTCTTCCAGATCCATGCCGCTTTCGGCTTTTTGCCTCCTCTTGGTGTACATGGTGACCGGGGTCAATTCTATGTCCATCGGGATACGCTTGCACCGTAGCGAGGAATAAAGGCGGAAGCCGGTTGACTTGTTCGGAACTCTACCCAAGGCTCGAGGGGGCCCGTCCCATCGATCCAGCCCCCGCCTAGAAGCTCGACCACGGGGTTTGATCTGGGACAAAATGAGGCCCTTTTTGCTCCACTTGGCCATTTTTCGGATGAGGACTCTAAGTCACGTTGCCCCGTCCGGGCAAAAATGGGCCAAGGCCTTTGGCAAAGTTTGTGCGTTTCGGTGATGATGTTGTGTGGTATGCCACTTAATGGTGATGTCCGGGATGAAAGTCATGCCGGACCATTCAACTTCTTGATTGGCTTTGCTTCTATCTAATGAGTCATGCCCGCGGTTGTCTTGAATGGTCCCACCATGTCCAGCCCCGATGGCAAAGGGCGCAATGGGGATGGTCTTGAGTCCCGCAAATTGGCTTGGGGGAAATCGCACCCTTTACACTTTGGACCAAGTCTTTGGCCTCCTAAGGCATCGGCGAAGAAAACCATGGCGGAAAGCTTTGGCAACAAGGACCTTGAAGCGTGGTGACCACACCCTTGGTGGATATCTTTGAGGATTGCTTGGCGGTTCGGCTCCAGCTTTGGTACTCAAATGACTCGCCCCAAGTTCTCTATGACAATGGTGTATGCCCACCGTTGACTTTCGGCGAGATCTCATCCGGCAGCTCTTTGTTCACGAAAGTTGAGGATGGGTTGCACCCATGAAGGTGTTGCTATTTCTTGACCTAGAACTGCAATTTACAGGCAGTTTGGGCGGGGGGGGTTGGGCCTTTTCGGTCGGGGTCCGGGGCGCCGCAGCCCGGCGTTCTCCCGGGCGGGTGCCGGGCGTATCCCGATCCACGTGCAAGTCCCCACGCCCTGGGGTCCTCAAGTAATCCGGCCGAGGGCCGCGAATGGTCGATTTGGCGGTTTGAGGAGGCGGCGGCGGCCCGGTTTCTTGCGGGGGAGCGATCCATGCCAAGGCATCCTTTGCTCATTGTCATTTCTTGGCACATGGAAAGGACCCTTCAAAGTTCCCGAGGCAGAAGCTGCTTGCCAATTTGCATCCTTGGCGCGCCTGATGGGATGGACCCAAGTCGAATCACCATAACCCAGGATTGGCGAAGCCAAGTTCCTTCAAGCGAACCCGTGAATGAGTGCTTTTGTATTCAGCTATGTTGTTGGGCGGCAAAGTGAATCGCAACACATATCGAGCTTATCGCCTTTGCAAGGGGGCGATGGCCCCAAACGGTGCGATCTTGGAACCATCAAGTGCATCCGCCAATGGGTGGAGTCCGGGGGCGAATCGGTCTCCCCTCGGGGAAATCGGCTAGCGCGGACTTGATGGTGGCGAGGTGGTAGTAGATGGTGTAGGAGGCCAAATCTATGGCCCATTTGGCCATCGCTAAACATCTCGGCTTCAATGATCTCGGCAAGCGGGCGGCACAAAAGGATTGGGTGCTCTTGAAAGTCTTGCTTCTTGGCGGAAAATGCATGCCGAGCACATCTTCGATAGTGGGGTAGTTCTTCTTGGAAGGGGACAACACTTCCCCAATTACACGGCCTGGAATGGTAGTGTTTGCCTTCTTCCTTGCGCCCACAACTATGGTAGGGACCACCCCGGGGTGGTGGCGAGAAACATAGGCCCTAGGGTCGGAGCCCGGACGGAGTGGTCAATATCTTCTTGAGCTGGAGAAAAGCCCCGCCTTGTTTCCTCAAAAAAGGGTCTTCTTCAATTTGGGAAATTTTGAAATGCCAAGGAGAAGAACCTTGGCCCGCCCACGGTGGGACCCCCCTCGATGGCCTTGATCTTCCTCGGTTGCACTTATGCGGCGTTCGAGACCGGAAGCCAAGAAGCTGGCTTTGGACTCCAAAACGATTTCCGGGTTGAGCTTGATTTGAAATCGGCGCCAATTTCCAAAGGTTTTTGAGGTCTTCTAAGCGGCCACTTTCCGCTTCTCCACAATGATGTCCCATAGACATGGGGTTTCGAGGTTGAGAGAATTCGCATAACAACGAAATGTGGCGGCATTCCTCAAGGACGCATGGCGGGCGAAGGTCAATGGCGGATGAAGGCGGTTTACGCGGCGGGTTCATTGATCGGTGATACCGGTATGCATCCAAAAAAACTCAATAGCTGATCCGGTTCGGTCTATCCTTGGTCGATTCTTGTCGAGGCAAAGGGATCTTTGGGGCAAGCTTTGTTGAGGCTGGTATAATTGATTGATACACATGCGCCTTGCTTATTCTTCTTGACACAAGGGTGGTTGGCTAACCACGGAAAGAACACTTCCATGATGAAGTCGGCTGCGGAAGCAGGACTATCTCTTCTCCAACAACTCTTCTCTTTCTTCGGCGAGGCGGCACAAGGCTGCTTGGTAGCAACATCGGTGGGACATGTAGCTTGTGCTCGGCCCGAAATCCGTCGGAACCAGGCAAGTCCTTGGAGACCATGCAAAGATGTCCGATTCTCATGAAATCAGCGAGCTCGCTTTCCTATTTCTTTGTCAAGGTTTGCACCTATGATAGCGTGCCTCTCCGGTGCTCGGGTCCAAGGTATCTTCTTTGTTTCTTTGCGGCTTGAATGAGCCCTCGACTTCCGATTCCTTGGGGTTGGGTGACATTTCGGCTGCTTTCCCATCGCCATACAACCCGGTTGAGGGAGTTCGGACTAGGGGTGTCGGATAGCGAACTATCATCATCGGCGGACTCCAAGACCATGAAGATACAAGATTGAAGACTTACCGTCCCGTGTCCGGATGGGACTTTCCTTGGCGTGGAAGGCAAGCTTGGCGTCTGATATATAGATCTCCTACCATTGTAACCCGACTCTGTGTAACCCTAATCCTATCCAGGGTGTCTATATATAAGCGGAGGGTTTTTAGTCCGTAGAGACGAACAACAATCATACCATAGGCTAGCTTCTAGGGTTTTAGCCTCTTTGATCTCGTGGTAGATCCACTCTTGCCTATTACATCATCAATATTAATCTAGCGAGACGTGGAGTTTTACCTCCATCAAAGAAGGCCGAACACAGGTAAAACATCGTGTCCCTTGTCTCTGTTACCATCCGCCTGGGCGCTTGCGATTCGGGACCCCCTACAGGATATGCGTTTTGACACGACATTGGTACTTTCATTGAGAGTTCCTCACGTATGCATAGCCATATCGGTAGGATGCCTCATCTACGTCTTTAAAGCGATACTATCACAAAAGGAGCCTTGGCGCTGGGCGAACTCTTGACTAGGTGGTTTTCTTATGACCTTGACCATTGACCATGCGACGATGACCTCTCGAGTCATCGAAACCAATCTCGAGGTTAGTTGGAACTTGCGAACAGTTAGATCGATCAAGCTCTCCTCCATGAGCGAGCTCTTGGATCGCGCCATGCATCTGAGGAGTAGCCCACAGGACTCTTCGACCGGATCGGGACTAAAACCGATGCGAGAGATCAACGCTCCCCGGCTACCCATCATGTTCTTTGTTAGAAAGCAGCAATCCGGCGATTCTTCTTGTATCTTAAGGACTGAATTCGTCCGGATTCCCGATCCCTCCATGCGGATTCCCGAGAGGGCGGATGTCGATCAAGCCACGAACTTAAAGTCCGGTAGCGGGTTAGACTCATTGGATAACACTCAAAATCCAAACTTCCAATTTGGAAACTTCTCACCCTTGAGTCCTAAATTGGATGGGGTTCGGATCTAGTTCCACCCGCCCACCCAAACATTAGCGATCTCTCTCGAATTCGGCAGAGCCCGCAGAAGCGATGCAGTATCATTCTTTGGGCGGATTCCTCCTAGTTATGAGCGGGATAAAGGACTGCCCGAGGAGGAGGCATAATCCCAATTTTCTGCAATAATTGCACGACGAGGAATCCTAAGCGCCATAAGTAAATGCATTGAAATTACAACTTCGCGACTTGGTGACAATAGTACAAAAAGTCTTGTCACGATGGAAGTGCGCGGAAAGGCGAAAGTAAATTTTGGGATAATCCGGCCGAATACATCCTAGTCGAAACAAAAGGGTGCATCATTATCAATCACCAGGTTGAATACCAAAAACCAAAACCCCTAAAGATGCGGAACCATCTTTGGAGGGTTGGCTCAACGGACCTGCAAAATCCCACGATGCAGGGCGCCACTCCAGCACACAGCCTTCGGCGTGTTGAATTTTTCTACAGCGAGGCAGCCACAAAAGTGGCGTAGGCTTTTAGCCCGGGCGACCAACCCAGCAGGTACCGATGCAGTATTAGCAGGTCTTGAGACTTTAGCATCAAATAACATGCGGAAGCGAACAATCCATGACCCTGCTGAAGTCTACCAAGTAGCAACAACAAATCCATGGAGCGACCACGGCTATCACCTTCAGCCTTGACCTTGAACCTAAATTCCGAACAACTAGAGCACAACCCGCATTGGTCCTCGGTCAAATGGTGGGCGGTTTATACGCCTTACTAAAGGTACTCATGGATGGGCGGCGGTGGTTAAACCTCATCTATGAAACTCTTCAAAAAATGGAAATTAGTTGGAGCCGCATTGAGCGAAGCGGCACAACCTTCGGAGGATAATCCCTAGTCAGGAAATGCGTTGCACGAGAAAATCACACTAGATATGAGTGTTCGGCTCTTGGGACAATTACAGGTCGAGCCAGTCACGTTTCAAGTGGCCCCACCGGCAGCGGATATCACGCTTTGTTGAGGCGAGAGCATTCACAATCTTCAAACTATACCCCATTTCGGGTACATGAAGCTCAAAATGCCGGACCCAATGGGATAATCACTCTGCCGTCGATCGGATCAGACCTCAGCGCTGAAAATAAAACAACGCTACCTGCCCCTAGAGGCATTGTCCGAAGCCCTAGCGGCGAGAGGAACTAACTACGCTGCACTCTCCACGGTGGATGGGGGACGATGTGATACTCGATAAGGAGGTCCAAGTCCACCTCTTTTAAACCAGCGAGCGAAATAGTCAAATTTCAGGTCCATCCAGCGGACCCCACAAAGCGCCTCCATTTGGCACAATTAAGATCCGATGTCGAAGCCGCTTCTGAGAATTCCTTGGGAAAAGTGGGACATTTTGCTGGCACCCTTGGACATGCCGGGAATCCCATGCGGTTTAGCGAGCCTGACCTATATCTAAAGATTCAAGCCGTCAAACAAGCTCTTGGCGATTTTAGAACCAAAAGACAGGCAATGGGAAGGCTAGCCAAACTCTTAAGCGGATTCATCAGAGATATAAAACATCCGGACTTGCTAGCCAACTTAGTAATGGTACCAAAAGGACAAATCACAGCGCCTCTGCGTCGATTTTAAAGACCTTAACAAGGCACTGTCCAAGGACCCTTTCCCCTCCCTCGCATCGACCAAATCATCGATGCTACCGCGAGAACACGATTCATTGTGCTTCCTCGATGCATACTCGGATACCATCAAATCAAGATGGCGGAGAAAGACCAGGGCATAGCGGCATTCATTACTCCATATGTGCCATTACGCTTCAACACAATGCCCTTGGACTCAAAAGCGCCCGGCGCAACATATCGGCGCATGATTCAAACATGTCGGCTACCGGATAGGCAAAGCAGTAGAGGCATCGTGAGCGATGTGGTTGTCAAGACCAAACACGTCGGAACTCTAGTAGAAGACTTGAGGGTGACATTCGGCAACCTCCGAGCATATGACATCAAGCTCAATCCGGAAAAATCGTCTTGGTACGGCGGAAAAGCTCTTGGGCTTCATCGTATCCGGTAGAGGAATTGAAGCAAACCGGCCAAAATCGAGCTCTGTCACAATTGGATATTCAAAAGACCTCAGCGGATACAAAAACTAACCGGATGCGTGGCGGCCTTAAATCGCTTCATCTCCCGTTTGGGAGAAAAGGCTCTGCCCTCTACCGCCTCCTCGGCGCGCGAACATTTGAATGGGCGGATGCTGCCACAGCCGGACTCGAAGAAATAAAAGCCATATTGGCAACAAATCACAGTTCTGGCGCGCCCAACCTGGGCGAACCTATGATTTTATATGTCGCGAAACACATCAAGTTGTTAGGCGGTACTTCGTCATTGAGCGAGAAGCGAAGGGCACAAATTCCCTCTTCAAAAACCGATTGTACTACGTATCCTTTGTTCTAACTCCATGCAAATACGGTACCCACATTATCAAAAGATAGCGTGTCACGGTGTTCATAGCATCCGGAAGCTGCGACACTACTTTCAAGAGTGTTCAATAGCGGTGGCCTCGAAGTACCTTTCAATGATATTATAAACAATCGCGGCCTTAGCGGGTAGGATTGCAAAATGGGCTATCGAGCTCGTACCATTTGACATAACCACAAACCACGACGAGCTATAAAATCGCGAGTTACGGCTGACTTCATGCGCGAATGGTGAAGCGAACTACATAAAATGCAGTAGCGTACTCCAAGCTGGATCATGCATTTCGCGGATCAAAATGTTGGCTGGCTTGGGGGCTGGCGTCGTCTGGCGTCTAGCAGAACACAATCAATCGTACTTCAAATAATGTACACGGACTCCAACAATGCGGCTGAATATGAGGCCCTTCTACATGGCCTCCGGATGGCAATCTCCATGGGCATTCACGCCTAGAGGTTGTGAGGATTCAAACCTCGCAATATCCCAAGTAAATGGAACTTTGGCGCAAAGATCCAAAAATGGCAGCTTACATAGCGCCGTCCTAAAAATGTCAGCTCGGTTCGAAGGACTAGAATTCCATCATGTAGCCGGGATAATAACTAGGCAGCGGAGGCGTGTTATTGCGCATCGGCCGAAGCAGGATGCCGTCCTCTAACATCTTCCTAGAGCGGCTCTTTAAGCCATCCGTATTATGGGAAGAGAGTCGAAATAACAATCCGGAGCCAGTTGCATCACCTAACTCAGACCATTACGACACAATTGGGCTCGCCAATGAAATAACACCTTGACTCA